>BJBW01005786.1:61079-96393 GCA_004320125.1 Scolopax mira
TCATTGCCCTTCTCTGTACCCGCTCCAGCACCTCAATGTCTTTTTTGTAGTGAGGGGCCCAAAACTTGGGCAGTATTTGAGGGGCAGCCTCACCAGTGCCCAGTATAGGGGGCAATCACTGCACTGTACACAGTAAAACCAGAAATGGTCATACTGGAAAAAGTGGAAAATTCGTCTGTTGAATCCTGCTTTTCATTCAAAAATCCTGTTCTTATTACTAGTACAGAATATGAAAGATTTTGAATTTTTTCATTAAATGTGAATGGTACAGGAGACCAAGTTTTACACACAGATACAAGCATTTGACATCAGGAGAGCAAAGAGCTATTACCTATGTAATAACCTCATGTATAGGAAAGTCCATACATAGACCCCAGCATAGGGGTCCCCAGCATAGGGTCAAGAAATACATTAATAGATCATTTCATTTAAATTTGTACCATCATCAGAAACATTTCAAAAGACACAGAGTTGTGATTTTTCATATTTTTGCTTTATTGACTTTACAGAAAATTTAAGATACATTTATGCTGCCATTCTTACCTTCAAATGCCAAAACAGAAAGTGATAGTTGGGCAAGCTATGAAAACATCAGATTTCACATCAGGCAAATTCCTAACTTTTGCTTCCTCAGATGTTAAAAATGACTGTAAATTAATAGATCTAAAGAAGTGACACTCAGGAAATAATATATCAGCAATCCTGGCAGGCTTAAGAGACTTGCTGGATCCATTTATTGCAGAACAGTTTCATAAAGACGAAGGCCTAAAGAGATCGTTATATTATCTATGTTGATCTTCTGTATCTCATAGAACATCTGTAACATTGCATTGCTCAGCCTATAATAAGCTTAGTAATTAGGCTACAGTGTTCTAATACATAAAAAAAACCCCTAAGCTGTATATATGCAGCAGACCACCACAAAGGCCAAGTCATATGCAGCAGTGGGGAACTAATTATTGGCAAGATTAGACTTCACAATCCCACCAAACAATTTATATGTTGTTATTGCATATGAATTCCTCTGCAGCACTCTCGTGATCAATTTAATTTTAAGCACTTGAACAAAGCCTAGCAACCAAACATTTATGAAAGACAGTTTCCTATATCACTTCAAACAGATACAAACAAGATTTGAACACTGTAAAACATATACAACTCTGAGACATTTAAATTTGATTTATTCAGTTCCAAGTTGAAGATAATGAATGGCTGTTTTAAAATATGCCATATAGAGGAACAGACGTGAAGACTTCTAATTGGGGGTGGGTAATCTTTAAAAGTTCAAAAATAGGAAGCTGATGTTTCAGTTCTAAACTGAAAAAAAAAAAAAAAAAGAATTCAGATGAATTCTTAATGAAAACCAGAAGTGTCTACGAGAGAAACTAAACCAAGAAAGGAAATCCTTACGCTTCACTCAGGGTTGACTTGCTTTGAAGGCAAGACCAAATGTCCAAAAGATACCAAATGCAGTAACACCCACTGAAGTAACAGGACAGACACTGGTACTTGTAGCACAACATTAGAAACTGTTTTATGAACCACATAACCTCTGCTGTCTCTGGGCATTCTGCTGTGCTTCTCTGTCAGCCTGTTCAGTGAGGACTTCACGGTTTCTGTTTTGGGATCCTTCTGCTTTCCTGCTCACCAGGACTTGATCTTGGGGGCTTTGGCTGAAGTCCCAGAGAAACAACAACAACCTTGAGATGAGTCTTAGAGAGTTCAAGAAGCAAGAGGTGCTCAAGGGAACCTTCAACCTGGGTCCCTGCATGGACCTAACAGTGCACTTTTTTTTTTTCCTCCAAACAGGAAAGTGGAATTGAGATACAGACAGCTCAAATGAAGAGCAAGAAAGCAATCTGTTCTGAGACAAGAACTTCCTTATGTTTTTGGTTTTTTTCTCCAATTCTGCAGAACTTAGGTTGATTACAGCCCAATGCAACCTGCTTGACTTTCTACTTCATATTATCCTGGGTGCCCCATTGAAGCTTTCCTGATCAAAAACGGAGTTCTGATTTTACTTCCAAAATCATCAAATTAAAGGAATCCACATTTTAAAAAAATAAAATCTCTCAAAAAAAACCCACCAACCCTGAACATCTGTTTGACTATATTTTACTACACAGGTCACGTTTATCAAAATTTGAACTTAAAATAAGCCTCTGAATAAGACGCACAAAACTAAGCGAAATTATAGAAGACTGAAATGATGTTCTTCCCATTTACCTAACAGGTCAAATGATGGCAGAGAAACCCTTACCAAAATAATCATTACTTCACACTATTGTCTTCATGATTCATGAACCAAATACTACAAATTTTGTTTTCCTTAAAAAATCCAAATAAATATTTTGCTCTGCATTGAATGAAATTGCCCTGGTTTGAGGACTGGAGCCGAGCAAAAGAATTTTTTTAATTATTTTTGATTTTTCATCTCAGCTAAAAACCCCCAAGACCTTTTAGACCTTTTCATTCAATCTAAACAAAGCCCTCTCTCCTGCCCAGTTTCTTGGCACTGAATCTGTACTTGATTATTAAATCAAAGGTATTAAAAAAAAAAAAGAAAAGAAAGAAAAAATAAACCCAAAACAAACAATCCTCCCTAACACATCAACCATACGCTTTTAATTTTAAAATAAAAAAGCTACATTTCTCTAAGTCATAAGCCTTTTTTCACATACTGTTTTGACTCCAAATTGCTAAAATCCCTTGCCTAGCAAAGAGATGGCTGATTCTCTCTCAAGCTAGCAACTCCTTTTCTTCTTACATTCACATTTCTTTTGTCTTCTCTCCTCTTTCTTCACTCTTCTGTTTCCAATTCCCTGTTAGATTAGCATGATTTGGTTTTCATTCCCTTTTTTACAAGAAGGCTGCTTTTAATAAAAAGAAACCAGTGTCCTACTACTAACAGACTCTTAGGGTATCTTCTTCACTTTTACTCTCCCCGATTTATTTTTATTCTTCTTCAACTTATCATTTCCTTTTCAAAGACATTCCTCTCATTCATCTTCTGTTCGGTTTCAAGAGCTACGTACTTTCCTAAATTACCTCTTATATTCCTTTCTTTCCTTTCTTACTTTCCACATGCCTTTTTTAAGCTTGCATTTTTTGACCCATTATATACTAGTTGCAGATCATTTAATCATCACTAATAAAACTATTTAAAGGTCCTAGCCATTCCCGTAGCTTTAAATACATCACTCTCCCTTTCTGCCCCTTCTGGAGTCTCAAAAGAAAACTAAAAAACCCCAAACATCAAACAAATCCCTTTAGTTGTTCTTGCCCTTTTTCATCACAATTTTCTCATTCAACCCCACCTGTAAGCATTTATTTTAAAGTATATACTTTAAAATTTAATGCATTTATTTAATTTAATGCATTGTATTGAGGACTTCACAACCTAAACAGAATGCTCAAGGATATCACCTGCCTTCCCATTAACACTTTCATTTTCAAAACAGCATGTGCTAATCACAACAAATTATTATGACAAAAAGATGTTTTTAACTCTACCACTCTGTCAACATATATTTGGAATTTTCTGTTTGAAGACACTGATGATACACACTCCCTTCTGCTCGTTGGTGGCTCATCCTTGCTCATGCCATGACATGGTGCAAAATAAAGACTCCATATATTTTGACCAACCTTCGTTTTAAACATTTCGTTTCAGGTGTTTGGCATATATAACATTTGTTTACAACAGGCAACAATATTACATGTAATTTTAATCATCATGGCTTAAAAGAAACATAATATTCATTCTAAGAACCTCAGTTTAAAACCTCAACCTAAACCTCTGGGATGCTTAATTTGTAATTATTAAAAAATAGAGAACACTCCAAACAATATGTTGGGAACACAATGCAGCAGACAGTTGAAACTGTATCACAGTCAGTTTTGGAAAATCTAATTTATTTTTTTTTTTAAATAACTTTCTGATAATTTGGACTGGTCTGAAGATCACTCATTTGGAAAAGTAAAAGATAGACTAGAGGAGGAAATCAAAGGTACTAGAGTTTAAAGGAAGATCGGTTGCTTTTTAATTAAGTTTGTTCTATTTTACATTTTTAAACCTTAAGAAAATGGATTAGTGATGTCTTTATTTATCCTGATAATCCTATGCAGAGTCTTAAAATACCTAAGCTTTTTTGCTTGTTTTATTGGTTTCCTCCTGTTTGGCTGCACATTCAACCTTGTTACAACCTAGATGACAGGTCTTCTTAGGACAAGCTTGTCTGTTGGGTTTTTTTGTTTGTGTTTAACTGTGGATAACACTAAATCTAAATAAAACATGGCCTTAATCTCTGACGCAATTCTGCATTACAACTCACAACAGAAGAGCAACCATCTTATTTGTAAGCTAAAAGCATATTAAAGACCAAAGAAGTTGTTTTACCTTCCATTTCTTCCACATTTCTTCTTCTACTGAAAAATCTTGTGTCTATACACAAGATGTCTTCTAAAAACGCTACTTAATAATACTAGTCACAAAAATATGCATATAAGTAACCAAAAAGGAAACTAAACACAATATGAATCATTGACTTAAAGAAACAAATCAAAAAGGCACTCAGAAGACAATCAAAGTATATATCAGGGTATATACAACCCAATACCATGTTAACTTGGCAATGAGGCTTTAACAGACCAGAAACAGCCTGCACACAACTTGCTTGCCCCAGCCACAGGAGACACACACAAATTTGAAACAAAGATAATAGCTGTTCAGCAAGACGGCACATTGCTGTTACATGAGTTGATTTAGGAAGTCATTTTCTTGGAACACTTACCACTAAATCCCAGTTATTTTGTTCAAGCAACGTTATAGCTTCATCAATATTTTCAATACCAGTACATGCCTAAAGAGAAAAAGAAGCAGAAAACAGAATTAAAAGCATTGATCAAAATCAGAGTATTAATACTTATAATTTAATTAATTTCCACAGAACAAGAAGAAAGGTACAGGTCTTCCATTTCTGCTAGGAGAGGGAGATCCAGAAATCAGATATCAAGTCTTAAATACCAAACATTTGGATATAATTCCCCATCCCATGAGAGGATTCTTGTGTAACCTTGAGCAAGTCACCTAGGGAAGCAAGACAAAGTAGTTACTTGTAAAATTAGGACAACAGTACTGTCTCATAAAGGCATTTTGAGAATTTCACATTCAAAATTACAAAACACTCGTGCTACCTTAACAGGGCTCACAAAAATACTTAATATTTAAGGTGACATTTGAGATGGCTGAAACAATTTGTCTACAGCCAGAAAAACATATACAAACCCTACTGCCTCCACCATCATCTTATAACCCTACCCGCTCTGGGTGTTACACAGTGCAGTGTAAAAGGAAAAGAAGGTGGCAAGTATGATTTTTTGATTGTCAAAGCATCAACTTACCACTGGATGTATAAATGAGCGACCCTGGTTAAACTACTTAAAACAAAGATTATATAATGAAACATTTATAATGCTCTCCTTTAAGATAAAATGCTTGCATGTTGTTTTAGCCATATACTCTGGCTTTACCTAGCTCAAGAGATCTAATACAATAGCATTTTTAAAGTAGTGATAACATCCTACAAAATGGTATTGTATACTGAGCTTAATTCCAAATACAAGAGAGCACCTCTGGTCAGCAAAAGCATTGATCCACCATCCTGCTTGCTTTTTTTGATACCTCTTCAAATATTCAACTTATGGAGGCAGAGCACTGCTATTCCTTCTGGCATGTATTTGCTACCATTCACATTGACAAATATCAAATATGCTTTACCAGAGGGGAAACATGGAAACAGTTAAGTTGCTTTCTGGAATTTATTTTCCATCCTAATCAAAGCTATGCTCTGTATTCAACCATGCAAGATGAGTTCAGACTTTTACAAGACCTGAAACACAATCATGTTCCTTCTGCTCCACCACACAGTTATATAAAAACTTTATATAAAGCTACGTTTAAAAAATCAAAAATTTTAAGAGTAATAATACAGAGTTAGATAGGAGCAGCAAACAGATTTGTTTTCCTGATTCCAAAGATATATATCCTGGTTTTGATGTACACAATAAGAGAAAGAGGGGGCTAGGGACAGAAACAGACACTTTTTTCCTCCCAAGACATAAAAAACTGTCAGGTCATACATCTTCCATGATCTAACTTTTCTCCCAATTTACAACAACAAATGCAAGAAATAAGAAGTAGAAAAGAAACCACAGGGATGTTCAAGGCCAATTCTCTTCTGAAATTCAATGCTGAAGAATTCCACACTGAAGAATTCCACACTTATGAAGCATGACACGCAGTATGGCTATACAAGATGGACCAGTCTGGAGGACCACGAGGACCACAAGATGACATTAGGCAGTAGTCTCTATTGATCCACAATGTTCTCTTGGCCAGATTGAGTCTCTCTGGAACAAGACAAGATTTCTTCCATTGCTCACAGCATGCTGTGTTAATATTGAATTTCACCCACTTTACATCTGAAGTGCTGAAAAAAATTTTTTAAAATACAGTTTTTCTCTTCAGAAGCATCATGTTGCCTTTTCTTCCATTACTTCTGAAGTTAAAAATGAGACAACACTTCAACACATTCCCTAGTAAATGGGAAGGTTATACACTTATGCCAGGTAAGCTTGAGGAGCACAGGGCTTGAGCTTGATAATACCATAAACCTGCCACTGAAAGTGATGCTGCAAAGTAGCCTTTCTTTGAGGAAAAGTTTTGTAGAAGCGACAGTCTGAGATTCTGTTTACAGTTCAGTGAAATACACTTAAAAATCTGGTCATTACAGAAATAGTTACTATTTCATATTTATCAGCCTTGCAAACTCTGAATGGCTGTTCTAAGACCTAGGTTGTATTCCAACCTACAATCAGAACCTGATGAACAACGTTGTGATGTTGTTCTGAGCTGTGCAGATGAAGTTGAGGAGAGGGCACCTAGAATTCAGAGCTCAAATACTGGTTTTAGTTGACCTGTCTTCCATATCACCCCTGCAGCTCAGCTGAATTGCAACTGTCCACATGCACACTCTTAGCCCATATTAACTGCAAATCAGTTCAGCTTGGTTTGGTATACTTTTATTTTGAGATAAACTAAAGAAAATTAGCTTACCCTTCTACCAGCACACACAGTGAAAGGAGTTACCTCATCATAGCGAAGGGAGAGTAATTAAGCAACTAATTCACTTGTGTGTCTATATCCTTCCTAAGTCATCTTGTTGGGGATATAACAATCCAAAACAGAACTGCACTCGTGCTTTCCTAGCAATTGGTAGCAGGAATGGACAGGTGTAAATACTAACTAAAAATCAAGAACATCAGAATTCTTAATACTCAAGAAAAGCAGTTTTCTTGAAAACTCATGGACCACTTTTACAATCACTTTCAACATTTGATTTTGGGGAGTTGTAAAATTCAGATCTCACTTTCCAGGTGGGCTGTTTTTGCTTGTTGTCAGTAAAACAGAAAACAAACATTTCTGAATGACAACAATGAACAGATGAGTGCTACTGATCAATGTAACTGCAAAACTGACATTCTAAGATCTTCCTCACTACCCTGTTAATGTCACAGTTGCAGCAAACTAAGATTTTTCAGAATAATATTCCTATATTCAGACACTACACACCACATTCAAATCCCTGCATCGAGTCATGATGCATCAGTAAGACAACAAAAAAAAAATTAAAAGTTTGCTTCCTTTTAACATGCAAAATAAAGTCAAGAAACACATCACCTTTGCATGTCTTTCATTTTCCCTAAGAAATTAGGTACATGAGACAGATAGTCCTCACTAGCAAGTGTGATGTGATGCCAAGGACTCCTGGAGCAGCAGATTAGTCCCAGAACAACCTGGCCTGCTCCTGCCTTTGTTTTCTGTAGGGAAACACACACAGGAAACCAGCAGGTTCTGTGAGCAACAAAATTAAGCAAGTCTGGTTCCTTGTGGGTTTGTCTCTCATCCCTAATTGCAACAGCTGATTTAAGGTTTTCCCAAGGCTGGAATATTTATAAGGACTTCTTTTGATGGACTTCTTTCCATGTTACTTGGCTGTACGTTCATGAAATTTGAAATAATTTAATTGGTATGCGTCCAGGGGATACCTGGGCACTGTAAGCCTATAATGCCTTACTTATATAGGAAGACAGACTAAAAGTAGCATGGTTTACTTACTTGCAATACGTAAAGTTTTTTTGCCCATTTTTATGCCATTCATTCTACCCAAGCAAGAAACAAACAAGCAAAAAAAATTGAATAGGGAAAAAAAAAAAAAAGTTGATCAATTTGCACAGAAACAGAAGGGGGAAAAAAGCCTTCAAAGTATCCAAAATATAGCAAAGTAGATGAACTCCAAAGACACAAAACCACATCTTCATTACTAAGCAGGTAAAGCAATACTAGTTGAGGAGACATTTTTTTCTTGATTCACAGATTTTATGCGGTTTTATTTTCATGAGACACTAACTTACTAAAAGGCATTAAATATTTTCGAAGAAAATTCCTACCAGAATACTACTAACTCTTGATTCAACCAACAACCAGCACATCCTCCAAGTCATCAAACTGAAAGAAACAAACCACCACAGTAAAGGTAAAACTCTTAAGACTGACCAATTTGTAAACCTTAACAACTCAAAAAGAAACCAAAGAATTTTTTTTGAAGGACAAAGAGGAAGTAAAGGTAGAACAAGTTTCTTCTCCGCCCCTCTGCATTTCTTCTCCCCCTCTAAACCTAGGATAGCATTTTTGCCCTTCACAGCAGCTCCAGAGACTGTGCAGTCTCTTCTGTGGTTTTTTTCAGACCACACAAGAGGAAAATGAATGTGAAGATCAGAAAACTTTGGAACTGAATGCACAGAATCAGATTCTGAAGATAAAACTATTCAACGTTAAAACAACTTTCTTAGCATCCTGTTTTTTCCAGGCCAGGTAAGTGTTTCCACCAGGCAGATTCATATTTGTATATAATGAAATTTCAGAGCGCTTCTCCAAATTTTTTTTCAGGTAGCTTCGCGGATTAACCATCACCTTAGTGATGGAGAGCTTACCCTTGGAAAGATTCACAGCTGAGCCATTAGGGGTCCTATTTAACTGGCACACTAACCTTAATCGCTGTTACATAAAAGCAGCAAAGTAGCCAGGGAGGAAACAATTCAGCAGGAGGAAAGTCGGAAGCCAGACAGACTCCCAGGCACCCGAGGCAAACCTAGGAGGCGCTTCCAGAAAGCTATAATGCAGGATGACAGACTCGCTTTCCTAAATCCCTTGCAGGGTGGTCTGACCCCCGGCAGCCGTAACAGCTGGATCTGGGTTTTGGGACCCTCTGTGACCCCTCCACCTCAACAGTGCAGGCTTTTGCCCACCTCCACATCACGGGAAAGCAGCTGACTTCCCCATCTGGCGGCAGCTGCTGTGGAAAACCCTCCTCCGGCACCTGCTGCAGAGATCCAGGCAGTTGTTAGGCGGGGAAGCTGGAAGGGACAACTGCTGCTCCCGACACAGAGAGCCAGGCTGTTCCTCCCGCAAAAGCCGGGAAAGCAACCAACAGCTGGGGCTGACTCACAGACAGAAGTCGGGCTACTGTGGCCCCCACGGGGAGCGGGGGGCAGTTGTTGCACAGAAGCTGGGAGCAAATGGTATTTGGCAGCAGGGCAGTGGCTCTCTCACCTGCGGCACCGTTCCCCTTCTCACCGCGGCAAAACGCGGCCGTCAAAAGCATCCTGAAGAGCACATTCTCCCCAACAGCCTGCAGCTGGATGTGGAGAACTGAGAAGCCTGTCTCTCTCGATATTTTTGTTGAGCAATTCTGTATTTCCTTTGACTACCCTGTGTTTTCTCCCAACAGGGACCACCTCTAAGCTTAACCCAAACTAGGCTGTAGCCTAGAACGTTTTGCACAACAGGTTCAGGCCCATTAGGACCAGGCAGACAGGCGGCTGTGCATCACACCGGGCACTACTCTCTCCTCTAAAAGTCATCTGGAAGAAAAAACAAAACAACAAAAACCAATCTCACTTTGTGGCTGACGAATCTCCAGACGCGCTCTGCAGTTAGCATCCTCAGCTGCAGCCTCCCACAGAAATTCAGAGCAGATGCAAATGCAGGTAACATGCTCAGTCCACAAAACATATAAGGACAAAACCAGAGCCATAGCTCCAAGTAGCCAGAACAGCAACAAACTCAGACAACTGATCTCCAGGGAAGAGCCACACCAGTTGTCAACTACAGCCTTTTTCCCCCTCTCGCTAATATCACATCCATCTGTCTCAGAATAAGACTAAGCTTCTGTGATTCAATCTGGTGCCTTGTCCTCAGATATTGAAACAGCTGATACAGACTCTCCTGTGCTGGATGAAAAAGAGATTTCTGCCACCAGCATTTCGTTGCAACTGTAGCTCAGACCATCTATTTAATATTTGCACACAACTACAGTGTCCAAAGAAACAACTACGTTAAGACTCAAGATGTGAGATTACACAGGAAAAAAAAAGTTTTCACCCCTTGGGATCTCCTGCAAAACCCCAAGAAACCAACAATTATACATCTCCATCCACCATGACTGCAAGGAAATGCTTATTTTTTAAAGTACACAATAAATTTTTATCACTAGATACAGCAATGCAACTAGAGTTAACTCTATTCCATAAAGATATATGAGGCTTCAAAGATAAATCAAAAACGCTGGCAAAGAACAAATAATGTTAAAAGCAATTCACTATCCCTTTTGGTGACTTACTCTTCAAAAGATAAAAGGGACTAGGATCATGGAAAATGCTTTTCAAGTACAGGCCACTAACCTGTCAGAAAGGTGGCTGAATTCTCCAGCACAGCAACTTAAAAATGAGAATTAAAAAAAAAAAAAAAAAATACTCAGAGCTGTTTTAATAGCATTTGAGACACAGCAAAGGATATTGCTTATCTCCTTGCACACTTAGCCTCCAATAAAACCAAATTCAGTTTGCCATTTTATCCACCTCTTCAACTGCAATCAGACAGATCCATTCACAGACACACTTCAGATGCCCATCAGGTTTTGCGTATCTCCAAAGACCGAGAGTCTACAGCCTCTCTGGGCAGCTTGTTCCAATGCTTCACCGCCTTCACTGGGGAAAAAAAATTCATAATTTAATTAAAATTCCCCTTGCTGTAACCTGTATCCACTGCCTCCCATCCTTGGACTGTGCAACTCCAAGAGAAATTTGGTTTCTCGTGTTCTGTTACCACCCACTGTATAGTTGACCCAGTAATGAGATCTCCTCTTAATCTTCTCTTCAAGGCTCCAGAAAACCAGCTCCCTCAACTGCACCTTTCACGGACCATGCTCCAGCCTCCTCCCCACCAAGGCAGCCCTCCACTGGACTTGCTCTGCTTGGTCAACAGAGGGACCGATATGGGACACAGCACTGGTCTCAGCAGTACTGAGCAGAGGTGAAGAATGGCTTCCTTCCATCTCCTGGCACACTAATTTAGTTCCACTATTTTGCTACCGCTTCTACTAGAAGAATCCACAATTCCCCTTCTAAGCATTCCTAAGAAAAATCAGGTTTCTGGATGCAGGATTTTTAAACAACCCAATCCTGAGTTTCCTGTTTCTACAGTGAAACTTAGTACCTCACTTCCTTTTCCCATCCCTTATGAGGAGAAAGGCTCAGTAATCAAAGACAATAACTAAAAGTCTACAAAGCAGCCAAGGGCAGCTCCACATTGTATCTGCTAGAAGTCTACTCAAACCCAGAAAACTTTAGGACACTAATTCACCTACGACATATTAGTAAGAGAGAAAGTTTTCTTGAAAATTCACACATACATTGTTGCAGTGATAATTACTTCAAAGCGACTGAAACAAAACATAATACTTGTTCCCCAAAACCAGGTAATAACTTTGGTTTAACTAACTGATATGCTCAGCCAAGCAAGTAAAGGCCAAAAGTAAAGTACTGAAATATCTGATTTAGGATCCATGTGTAACTGCCCTCTGGGCTGTCAAGAGACTCAGCACATTCAGACACTCATGACAGATTTTTTTGGTACCTTGGTTCTTCTCATCCCAGAGTCCCACCAGCCTCAGGACCACCTCCACGGACTGCAACACCAGTCACACTGGTGCCCCTCCATGGCATCCCCTGTTATTCTAACCTTACAACAACCCAACTGATGCAATGAGACTGTTCTTACTATGAGTCATCCGTGGTTATTAAACTAACTTTTACTACTTTCTGTTTCAGACAAACATTTAAAAAACACATCCAGGCATATCGACCAAGACGCAAACTGAAAGGTCACCTACTGCAAGCATCTAAATGAAGATATAAGAATGCTTCTGTGTTTTCACATAAGTCAGAAGACCATATGGTAAAAATTAAGCAGATTCACCAGGTGTTTGCTTAACAAACAAGCTAACACACTTACCAATATCAGAAATTGAGATACACCAGCCTAAAGGTTTGTTTCAAATCCCACCCCCAACTATTTGCAAATTTCACCATTCTACTATTTGAGTACCACCTTAAGTAAAATGTAAAGTCCCTTTCTACAGGAGCAATGGGGGGGTAAAACAACAGAGAAAAACACCAACATTTCTGAAGGTCACAGAAGACATTTCTACCTGTTCGTTACCAAGCAGACAAGAGTGAACTTTGCCCATGCTCTGAGATGACTGCAAGCCTTCTGAACAAAGCCAGCAGGGTACAAAGTCTAAACTGGTAGCATGAAGCTCTAACCACTTCTTAGCAGAACTAGCTAACTTGGCACCACACTAACCACTTCCAAATGGTTTCCAGCAGACTTTGAACACTCTCAAGCCTCTGGAGCAAATTTGGCTTCCAGAATACCATAAAGACACATCCCTAGGAAACCCATGAGCTGAGCCAAGACATGAACTCTAGTTTCCCAAGCCCACATGAACTCTAGTTTCCCAAGCCCCATGCTATCACTCTATCGTTTAAGCCACATGCACTACATACAAAGAGCAGTGCTCAAGACGAATTAAAAACCAAACCAAATCAAAAGTCAGTACCCATTAATTAGCACTCTGGACTACCAAACCCATTTGTCTTTCCTGAGGACTGAAGACAGCCTTTAGACAACAACTACAAAAAGCTTTAGTTAGGATTATCCTAAAGTTTATGTGCTTTTTTAATGCTTTAATAAAAGTATCTCAGTGAAGGCAAAAACCTCAAGATTTCCTGAATCACAGTCATTTTGCTCTTATAGCATCTTACAGATTTATCACATAAGTAGAAAAACTGACAAAAAAATAGAAAAGAACTGCAGGTGTCAGACAAACACTTTTCCTTATTGGATGTTTGCAGTCATCTCCCTTCTCCTCCTTTGATTGCCCCTAGAGAGTCCCTAAAAGACTAAAGACCCTAAAAAAACATAAAGAATATATAAAAAACACTTTGTAAATAAGCACATAAAGGACAAGTACTAACCCATACAAAAAATATTTTACTCAACGTTCCACAGGCACTGGTATTTTTTCAATAAAGAACAGGACCACAAGGAAGGAACATATTCTTCAAAAACCTGGAAATGGTATCCAAAATGGGGAAACAGAAGAAAACTCAAATCACAGCACAAGTCATACCATAATGCAGGTCAACAAGGACTGGAAAAAAAGAAAAAAAAAAAAACAAAAAAAACCCCCAGACTACCATTTCTCTAAACACATAAAAATTATATAAGCTTTTAAAAGCATCAGGACAAGGAAGCCTGCCAGAGGGTCAGTGGGACCAAAGGAAGAAGATGCTAAAGAAGTATTCATATAAGGTAAGGGCATATCATAACAGCTAAATTAATTCTGTGCGCTCGTATTCACTACAGAGGAACTTAGGGACCATCCTATAACAAAAAAAACTGCTCTTTACAGAAAATTCTCTCATCCTAAAGTATCAGCAGAGACATAAAGAACAAGCCACCAGGAATAGATGATAGTTCCCAAAATTTTAAAAGAACTTAAGTAGAAAATATTGTTTGGGTTTTAGGGGGGTGAGGCATTTTTTTGTTTGTTTGGGGGGGTGTTTGTTTTGGTTTGGGGGGGGGGTGGTTTTGGTGGGTTTTTTTTTAAACATAGACTGCTCTTTAAATCGGTCTTAAAGGTTAAGTTAACCTCACATTCCCACAGACATGAGCTTTTTGGTGAATTTTATTAGGGTGTAAACCAGGAGGAGTTAAGATTTCTACAGTTCAGACAAATTTGACTTCTGTATCATAAGAAATAGTAGAAATTCCAATAAAGTATATGAAAAATAGTTTATACATTAATATATATGACATACCATACTGAGGAAAGGAGAACACAGCTTCTATAGAGCACACTCACACATCACAAAACGACTCAGATGTCTCTGAAGAATGCAAGGCTAACTCAAGCTGACACAGATTTTTTCCCAAAGGCTTATAAAAAAAAGCCATTATCAAGCTCTTAAAGTGCTGACTTCCAGAAATTAGGATGAGGCAAATCCATTCAAATTCTGTTTCTTTCAGCTCTTTCCTATGGACCAGTCACTGCTTTAGATGAGACATTAGGCCAGCTGGATCTCCGATCCGAGCTGATATGGCACCTTTGATATTTGGTCACAAAAACAACATGACCTTTAAAAAAAAATAATAAAATCGGAATGACTCAGTTTCAGAGTGCTTGTCTTTACAAACTGTTTTCTGCAATAGGTAAAATATGAAACCTATATAAAATAACTCAAGGGCTAACATACCCTGGGTCTAGTTTCAAAACGTATCTCAAGAACTTCAGTTTTAATGAATTATCTTTTGAAAGCATAACTACTCCTGCAGACAAAGACCTGCTCAACCAGTTAATCATAGAAGACTGGCAGATGACTACTTTGATAGACCAAATAACATGTAATGCATACATTAGGGCTTTGGCTTCCTCTTTGAGCAGTTTGTTTTTGCAATTGCACATTCTCTAGTCAACTCTAAAAAATGGGTGTAATTAGTAGGTATCAGTCCAGCCAGTAAGCATGTCACTTCCTTCCATCCCTATGGTGAGAGACGAGTAAAATGTTAGGTACTTCCCCAGGCTTTTGAGTTCTTACAGTAGTTAAAAGAAAAGACTCATCTAATCTCTGCCCCACAAATGCACAAATTTATCCACTGACTAGAAAAAAATATTAAATCATACCAGATATATGCCTTTAATAAGTCATTAACTCTTGCCTCTAGTGGGGAAATGCATGAAAACTAGGCTTGCAATGGTAACTGAACCAGAACTGCTTAATAGAGGGGGAAATTCTACCCTTTCAGACTTTCCAGCACCAATGCAATACTCTTAAGACAGGAGTCTCTCAGGTCCCCTTCAGACATGTAGCAAAACGCTCAAATCCCCATCCTCTCCTTCCACACAGAAATATGAAATCAGTAAGTGTGTTTACTGTAGATGACCTTTGCTTACCAAGAAATATTAGCCACATTTTATTTCCAATGTGCCAAATAACTTTCACATTACTTTTCAATGAAAGCACATTCCTAGCCTCTGGGAGTACATATAATTAATAATTTCTATATTATAATTAGTATTAGTTGTCATGGCATTTGGAAAAGGATCCTGCAGCTACCACCTCTCAATCTGTTTCAGTGACCTACTAACCCAAATACCTACATGAATGGGCTGATGTAAATGGTGACATGATTACTACAATGCAAAGAGTCCTTTCAAGGTAACTGCATGAAAAGAACAGCATAAAACTCTTTTTGAAGATGAATCCCTGCTCTAGTGGTAATTATTTAGGTTCTTGCGGCAGGGCCGCAACACACACAAATCATAGTATCCTGTTTCTTCTCTATAAATGTCAGATAGTATATTTCTAGTTCACTATCTGACCTTATAGAAGAGAAATTAGCTGGCTTTTCCTTGAAGAGCTCTCAGTGGAAATATCCAAGTTATCAGGTTGCTAAATGGACACCACTCTTACTCCAGTTTCTTATTTGTGACTCTGGAATCCACTTCACCTCCAGTTTAAAGACCAGAAAGGTACTAGTAAATCAAACTAGCTTTGTCTAAGGAATGTGAGCTTTGGGATTACAGATTAGTCTAAAAGTTTCTAAAGAAATCAAATTGTTGATTCTTCACAAACACACAAAGAACAAAATAATATAAGCAATGGTCTTGATAGTAGACAATGACAATCTAAATAACCAAACTAAAACACACTAAGCATGCAGTATGCTTTCTATTAGGCCATTTACAGCAAACAAAACCAATTGTGTTACAAATCAAGAGGTCCAACTACCAGTTCCAGTGCTGTTATTGACTGTGCAATGCACAAAATTATAAGATGTGATAAAACGCAACAAGGATTAAACGCAATTCTAATAAAAATGTAAATTAAGAGCCCTCATAGGTATGAACTTCAACATCCTACGGCGTAGTAAGGTCCTCTTTTATTACACTGAGAATCAGCCCTGTTAACTACTTCAAAATATAGCTAAGGATATAGTAACCTATATCCACATAAAAGGTCAGGTGAAGGAGTGCTGAGCATCTTGGGGCCTCACATAATCTTAGCAGTCAGTTTCCACCTAAAGATACTCTGTATGAGGGGGTGAAGAAACAAACTTGTCTCTCCCAAGCCCTGATTTCTCATCTATAGAGCACTGGATTTCCTTCCAACTACTGTGGAGAGAGCTGTAGGGCTCAGACCAGCTGGCATGCTCTGGGGGCACCCACTGCATTAGATCCCTCGGAGACACCACACAAAAGAATGGTTTTGTCTGAGCAAAACAAATCAGACAGATCTGAACACATATAAAACCAGATATTTAGGCACCTAAGCTAACCTTCTGATGAAAGTGTAGGCCTCTGAGAACTTTAAACATAACCTGGAGAGCACTTTCCAAAGAGTTAAGCTTTGAAAGGAAGTTTCTTCAGCATCTATCTTTTGCCGAGGACCAGTTTCCAAGTGAGTTGCCAAACAATTCACAAAAAGTCTGCTGAGAAATAAACAGCAGCCCTGTCTGCTCCAATGCCTTCATGACAAAACAACACAATCTCTTTCAGAAATCAATGCTAAAGATATCAACTTTGCTATTTGTTCAAAACTCTTTAGTGGGTGGTTTACCCTTACAGAAAATGGTTGAAAGACTCTTTCCAGCCCCTAGTCCAAGAATCAAGGATGCTGACTCAAAGCTATTTCTTTGCCTAGGAACAGGCAAAGGTATCTGCCCTACCTCTTTCACCCATCAAATTTTCATACTGGCAATAACTTCAAAGCGACAGAAAACCTGAGCAATCATGCTGGCACACAGAGAAGAAAGCAAAGCTCCCTTAGTACCCCCCCAAAAAAATTAATACATCTTGTCAGATCACAGAATCATAGAGGGTTGGAAGAGACCTCTGGAAACAGATACTTAATAGTACTGGTTTTCTTTAATTTTAGCCATTCCAGAAGGAAACAAGTAGTTTGAGTTTTAGTGAAAAAAAATAATGAAATAATAAGCTGATGTATCAACATCATGGTCAATTTTATAACTGAAAACATGATTATCTAGCATGCTTTCTCACCTTTTCTGTAACTGATGACAATGAGGTTCTTCCTTCACAATTCCCCCTTGCTCCTCCCACAAACCTCTGTTTTTATGAAAAAGATTGACACAAAGGTGAAGTTTGAAAAAAAAGATATTTTTACATACACGTGCGTGAATCATACCAAAACAGTATACCACTCATTTAAAAAAAAAACTCACATAACTGTGTTTCACAATGAACACAGCTGGAAGACAGAAAGAAAAAGGAAACTATTACATATCTGTTGTTTTGATGAAAGCAAGGATTTTTGAGTTGTGCTATTCCACTCCAAAGTCTTCCCACCCAGACTAAATCTCGAGTTAGTCATTTATTGAGTCAATGAAAAGTGAGAGTTCTATGAAAAATTTCCTTTGGAAGCTCCATGTGCCAGATATTCTTGTAAAATATGGCCCCCAGGGGCTGGTAACTCCCAAAATACTCCAACCCTTAGGCCCCTCTACATTTAGTATCGTTGTGAGGATGATCATGCAGCACGAATGAAGCCATCCTACAGGTGGACATAACTCGTAACAACAAAAAGATGTTCTTGCTAATTCTAGTCACCACCCTAAGTGAAGCTGTAAAAACAAAAGTAAAGGTGCCAGCATACAAACACGTCGATGTCTGACACTCCTGACAATACTCAAAGATTGTTTTTCATTCCTAAACAGCTTAACTATGCCAATTTAACTAAGTTCAGCGCAACTGACGTTTACAATTTAAAAAGAAAATAAAAATCTATTTTGTTTATAATGAAAAGTGGATCAATACCCTGTGAGAGCAATTCTCTTCAAGCCCCAAACTGAATATATATCACAATCATTAATATAGTTGTATCATGTGAGTACCTGGGTATACCACTGGAAGAATGGAGATGGAAGAATGTTTTGCAGTTAAACACAATAAAAGAACAACAGAGATATTAATAAAAATGGGTAGAAATTACATGCCCTTATTTCCCCCAGTACATGAGGTAGGTTGCAGCATCACACTTTTACCAATTGACATGCAGCTACCTTTTTAAACAATTTATGCTACAAACACAAGTTGTTGGGGTTCTTCCTATGGATTTTTTCCTATATGCCAATGACACTTTGTGGAGAAATTCTGAATTGCATTTAATAAAAGAGCTAAAACTTGTTTGTGTGCTTAACTCCTCTAGTTTATCTGCTTCCACTGAAAAGAATCAGACTACTCATGTATAAAGCTAAGCTTCTGCATAATCTTTCCTAAGTGAGGACTTAAGAAGGAAAAGTTAGACAGGTTGCTTATACAGCCCACACGCATGAATACGTACTTTGTACTCCCTCGGTAGCATACAGTAACCTCATTAAAAAAGGAGAGGGAAAGAAAATAATTATAAACCACACAGAACAGGCTTAAATTGTTTTGAGACATTAAGAAAAAAATATTTTGGTAATCACTGTGGTTTACTCCATAGTTAAAATATTTTATAAAAAGTATTCAATGTTTGTATGTATACATATGTATACATACAAAATATTTTTAAAGTATTTCTCTTTAGTACCTCAGAACGCAGAAATAACCTCTTACAGCAATCAGAGCTAAAAGGAAAAACTAAATGCAATACGAGACCCAGTTTTAGTTGAAATCAATGGCAGAATCCCTACTGGCTTTGAAAGATACAAATCCATGAAAGCTTCACAAAAGCACTAAGTATCAGTATAATCATGACTTCACTGAAAAATTTCTTATGAGGAGGGAACCTTTCAAGTTTTAAAAGTCCAAAGACCACTGCTCTATCCCTCTTAAAAGTAACTTGGGAAAGGCGAGTGTGAAACAGCGATGGATGTTTCCCTCCTAATTTAATTCAGCAAAGATTAATTGAACAAAACTACAAAGAATTTCTTTTAAAATTTCCAGTGCACACAACATTCTTCAGCAAGATACCTCACACAAATATAGAAGATGGCAGCAGAACTCTGAGAAATATATTTATTAAAAGGTATAGAAAATATGGAAGGGAAAATCACACAGAATTATTTCGCACAAAGTGTTTTATTTTCCATTTTAAATTCTTAGTGAATGAGTTGTAAATTCCATCAAGTATTTAAAATAACCCAAATCCTTTACCGTTTTGTAACAGCCTAAAGATATGAGGCCTAATAATGACTGACATTTTCCTTTGCTAATCTGAAGCTTTAACAGCATATAAAAAAATAAAAGAATGAAACAGAAAAATGAAACAGCTGAAATACAAGAGAAAAGGTTTAGGGCTTTTTTCAAATAAACATTGTTACATGATAAATATATTTCCTGGGTTCAGAACAGGGCTCATCCTTGATACACAACTGGTTTCTATGACTCCACCACCCATCTGCAAGTTTGCAGTAATACTTACTTGTCTTCAGGTTACTGCAGTTGCTTTTATACCTTTATTAATTGGTTTCAAAACGCATGAAGAAAAATACTGGAGAACTGCAAAATAGCATTGACCCTAAAAACCTGGAAAGTGGATACAGACTGAAAACTCTATTAAAAAAAAAAAAATCTTACATTTACCAGCCACTAACTTCACCATCATCTGGGATTCCTGAACGTAAACCTGTTTCAGCTAATACTGTAGGATTCTGTAACAGTCTATCACGCACCAGTATGAGTGCAGAATTGGGGTCCCAGTTTCCTTTTACACAGTGTATTCTTAATGGAAGAACTCCTTTCTGAAACTCCAGCCTTAAAATTAAGACATCACTCCTTATCCACACAAAAGTATCTCCAAGCACAAGAAAATAAAGGTTCGTTACAGAAACATTTGTTAAACATTTTAATAAATACAGGTGTAGGACACTCCAGTACAGAATGAGAAAACACTTCCCTGTTATCAACTGGGGACTCCACGTGTTACATCTGTGAGATACTGGATACCTTGTGCAAAGGAGGAATTACATAATGTACACTACAGTCACCCTACCTGTAATTCCAAAGGAACATTCTTATTAAACACACATACAGAATGAAGGGATTACTTTTTTCTTTTAACTAAATGAAATCATTTCACTGCTAACAGATGAGAAACAGTTTGAACATAGACAGCAGTTTTACAAGTCAATTTCAAGAACCTCCAGGAGCTTATCCATGTAAGAACAACCACTGAAAAATGGACAAAGCTTAAAAAAACCCATTGATCCAAAATCAAACATTAAAAGGATTCATTCAAATATAATCCAATACCCTTCCAAACTGCTTTTGGCTCTCTCCACTATTTCAAACGCAGGTATCTTCTACTTGTTTACTTTCTCTTAGAAAAAAAAATACAAAACCAAGCAATATTAAGAAGCAATATACAGGAAAGATTAACCAGACTCCTGAACACATTGCTTTTATTTAGAGAAAGACTTTATTCTGGGAATAAGGTTTAAAAGTTTGAAGTTAAGTTATAGCCCTTTTGTAGGGAGGAGGGAAGGTAACAAAGAACTTTTAAAAGCATAGTCTTCCTTTCTACACAAACATGTTGTTGTTTGGAACGGGGTGGGAAGAGTTCTACCGTCATTACAACAGTCATAGGCTGAGGCAACCATGAAGTTAGTGTTGATATTACAATGGAAACACCTCTGTTCAGCATTAATCTGTGGTACCAGTAAGCGATTCATTACAAACACTGTGACAAATCATGAGGAGAGATGAGTTTTGCATCCTCCCTGGCATTTGCCTCCTCCAAGTGAGCTGGCACACAGCTGTCCCAGGGCCTGGGTGGGTGTAGTGGGTTGGAACGAGCAAAGTGGATGAAAAAAAGCTTTTTATTAAAAACTGAAACTAAGTTAAAGAAGACATTTTGTTCACGCACCTTGAAAGAAGAGGGCACATGTTTCCCCATTTCTGACCGAAGAAAGAAAGAAAGAAAGAGGAGAGGCTTTGGAGGGTGGGCTTCACACCCACCGCCCTGGACCTTCCCACAAAGAACAAGCAGCACAGCAACGAGGAGAAAGAGAAAAGCAGCGAGAGAGGCCACGGTTGTGTGGCGGCGGCGGCGGCTTGAAATTTACCTGGAAATCAGCCAATATCATTTCTCGGTCCATGTTGGACGCCATTGCAGCCAGCTGCGTCCCCGGCTCCGCTCTGACCCCGCGCACCTGGAGCTGCTGCCGGCGAGGACGGGGCAGGGTTGGGAGCTTAGGAGCTCATCGAGGCGCCGGGTTCCTCTCAGGCTCCCGCGGCGCCTCCCGGAGCGGGGAGAGGGGGGACTGCCTCGCCTGGCAGCTCGGCGGCGGATCGGGGCGCGGCGAGCGGCAGTGAGGCCGAGGAGGGGAGGGAGAGAGGCGGGCAGGGGGCCGGGAAGCGGGGCCGGGGCCGGGAGCGGGCAGCGCTGCCTCAGCTGCTGGCCCGGGGAGGCGGAGGAGGAGGAGGAGGCAGCGCCGCTCCCTCCCTGCCTCCACAGCGCCTGTCGCACATTTTGCCTGTCATTGAGGTCGCAAAGAGGCGCTTTGCGGCCGGCACGTGACCACCCTCCTGTCAGGCGAAACTGGAAGCGGGGGGGTGGTGAAGGGGGCGGCGCCGCCGCCGCGACGGCGGCCCCGGCTCCGGCTCCGGCCCCAGCACCGGCACCGGCCGCCAAGGGAAGGGAAGGGAAACGAAGGGAAACGGGGTGTGCCAGGAGCCCGCTTCGCCGCCCGGCAGAGGCTGCTCGCGCCACCGGCTGTCGGTCCGGGCGAGCAGCGGCCCGCGCGTAGGCCTTTCCTGAGGGAACGGACCCGCCTCAGCCTCCCGGGGGAAGAGGGGGAGTAACGGCCGGGGCCCGGCCTCCGAGCGGGCGGGGCAGCCCGGTTCGGCCGGGGGCAGCGCTGCTCCCGCGGGTTGATGCCCCCCTCCCGTCCTGGCTCCCAGGGCCTTGCGGCGGCGCTGGGCTCCCCGCCGGCGGCTGCGGCCTAAGGGGTCGGCGGGGCCCCGGCTGCAGCGGGCCCGCGGTTCGGTGCGGGGAAACAAGGGCTGCTGCAAGCTCCGGCGGGAGCGGAGCTTCCATCCGCGTCCCCGGGCGGGAGGAGCGGGCGGATGGCGGTGGCAGCGGGGACCGCAGCAGCTCGGTCCCCAGGGCCGTTGGCATCTACTCCGGCATCCGGTGGCTCTGTGCTCGCCAAGCGACCCGAACCTCCCCGGGGCGGGGGGGAATGTTGGTAAAACAGTGTTTTTCTCCGTCTTCGTATTTCTCTCAAAAGGAGGAAACGCTTTTTTCTGCAGGTTTCTGAGCCACCAGAGCGGGATCTGCACAGCGGCCCTCACTCCATCACTGTAAGATGCCATCGCATTATATACCACAAATAAATCTGGGTGTTAATTTTTTTAAAGTAATGCCAGTCTAGCTATAATTAATGCGCTTTAAGTTTTCCTCCTGCAACCTGGTGCCGTACACCTCCCCTCTGAGCACTGACGTTGACCACACATCATTCGGACATCGATGTGTTAATTACTCCGGCACGGTTTGTTCAGCTCTTTTGTATGAATGTCGCAGCTACCTAAGGTCATATACATCAAGCACCTTTCCTATCAGCTAATAAAGCTACATGAATCAAGTTATTTTGCCAGTTTTAGGAAAGTTCTTTATTGTGTGGGGGGTTTTGTTGGGTTGGTTTTTTTTTTTTCTCTTCCCTCCGCGAGGGTTTTACAGCAGTTTCTCGGACTCGGCGAGTTCCCCTGCTGCTGGGGAGGGGGGCACAACCTGACCGCCCACCGCGGCCCCGGGCTCCGTCGGTGGGGAGAAGTAGAGACGTACGAAAAGCTGAATTATATCTTCAGGAGAGTCGGTGTTCCCAAGAAAAAATACGGCTGGGAATTATTTAGAGCCCGTTCGCTGCCGGACAGCGCCGGGGGCGGGGGCGTCTGGCGGCGGCGGGGCCGTGCAGGGTCTCCAGGCGGGTTGAGGCCACTTGCGATGCAAAGCCAGGGTGTCAGAGAAGTTATATACGATATTTTATCGTGTTCCTGCTCTGGTTTATGTTGGCAGGGCTTGCCAAGAGGTTTTTATTGCCCGCTGACTTGTTGGCTTAACAATTCGAGCTCCCCACCACCGAGCCGAGAGATGATAAAGTAATTGCCCTCACACCTGCCTTCTTTTTTTTTTTTTTTTTTTTTTTTTTTCTCCCCAGTTTGATGTTACAGACAGTTCTGTGCTAGGTACTAGGGATGGGTGCAATGCCAGGGACAGCCTGTGCTAAATTACAAACAAATCCACCCACACATTACTAGAGAGTAACTATAATAAAGGCTGAAAAGCAAGTTTTAGTAATTGGATTAAAGCCAATTAGTTCCTGGCACGAATCGAAGCTATAGGTATGTTGTCAAGATTAGTAACGACGGCGTTCACGTCTATTACAGTCATATGTTAAATAATGATATTTATATTAGATCAAAACAGGAAGGATTTGATCCAGAAAAGGTGAAAAGCTGCACGTGCCCTGTGTCGCAGGAAGTTCACGGTCAAGTCACAGCAAAAGTTTCTATTCTCCTTCTCACAACCCCTTGCTCTCTGCCACTCCAGGTGGCTTCTTCCCCCTCCGACCAGGGACAGACAAATTAGGGAGCCGGGGTGACACCCGCTTATTTCACTCCTTGAGATGCCCGGCGATAACGTCTCCCTCCAGAAGGTGTTTTGGCTGCTGGTTTTGGAGTCGATTGGGGTGACTTTTTCTGGTTTAAGAGGGAAGTATTTTTATTATCCTTGAGAGGTTAGGATGAACGTGCTGATTTCTGCAAAGATTTTTGGCGGACCCGCGCGGTGCAGGAGGTGTGACGGCATTTTTTGGCGGGGCAGCTTTATTTGCAGCAGGCCTGCAGCACCCCGGCTGCGCCGCGCTTAATTATTATCGCGATATGGTGGGGTTAATAGAAGGTGGGGGCCTTATTCTGAACTGTAAAACAACAACAACAGAAAATAGGTCTTGCTGTTCGTAAAACCTGCAGGTGTAATTCTGCAGTAAATTTGCAACAGGCACCACCACCAAAGCCTGTGGATTTTCGGCACCGATTAGTCACGATATTTATAAGCCGCCTGGTTGAATAATCGAAGTTTTGAGTATAAACTCCTTCCTTACGCAGAAGGAACTATATTTAAATGTTGTTTCTATACATACATTTCCAGGGTTAACTTTGAGGGAGACTACGGTTCCTATTTTTGTTTATAAAACTGTTAGCCCTGTTGCTTCTGGCCGAGAATTTATCATCGTGAGGCCCTTCAAAATGCGCGCTTTTTTCCTCCCCCTCCTTCTTCGATGGCAGCTGATAATTCCCGCGTAGCTGCCCTCCCTGCCCCCGGGTGCTCGCTACTTGTCACCTTCCTGGTGACAGAAAAATGACCAGAAAGAGGGGGGGGCGTGGGGGGGACACACAATCAGTGCAGTTAACTGCCAAGCGCGGAGCAGCCCGGCGTTGAGGGGAGAGCGGTCACACCGACCCCCGGGTGGCGGCTCCGTCCCCGCTGCTCTCCGCGGCGGTCGGGGTCCGTCCCCCTCCCCCCCCCCAGGAATCGGTGTTACTGCCAGCCCCGGTTCCCCCGCTATAACGCACCTCCCCGCGCCGCCTCGCGCCCTGTTTACATTCAAATCGGGTTTCTCGTCGCGGCCGCGCAGGAGGAGGGAGAGGAGCAGGTCGGCTCCGCCACCGGAGGGTCACCGCGCCTGCTTACCGGGGAGCCGGGACATTGCGCCTTACCTCTCGGAGGGGTCGCTTCGGCACAGCTCAGCCGGGGGGCCCCGAAACTTAAATCAACCCGGCCATTAAAGCAGTTTTAAGACATTAAATGTTCTTTAGGCAGGAAGGCAGTGACATCTCCGTCCTGTGCCACCGTCACCTCTGAAGGACCGGCGAAGCCCGCACGGCGTCCCGGTGCCGGGGTGCGCTTCTCCCGCAAAATGGCATTTTCAAATGAATCAAGGGTACCGGGACCGCGGAGGAGAGCCGGAGGGTGCCGCCGCGGCCCGTCGCCTTCCGCCGTTAAGACAACTCGACATTGACCCTTCATCCTTGACCTTGTCCTCAGGGAGGGGAGCCCGCCTCGCTGCCCACCCAGCCCCGCGGGGGGTCGTGCCGGGTCGGCGGCACCGGGACCGGGTGCGGGTCCGGGACCGGGTGCGGGTCTTCCCTCTGCCCTCCGCGGGCAGGTGGAGGGAAGCGGCGAGAGGCCACCCCCACACCCACAACCCCCCCGTCACCCCGGTCCTCCCGCAGGGACGCGGCTCTTCCCGGTGCTAAAACCTCCTTTTCCCCTTTTCCTTTCATTTCTCCCCTCTATTCCTCCTCCAACCCCCACCCCCCGCCCCAAAGGCCTCAGCAGCGCTCCTCCTGAACGCACCCCGACTGTCATGGCTGTGGCGGGGCAGCGGGATAAGGGGAACGGACACGGGGCACGGCGCTGCAGCGGCGGGGCCGGGGCCGGACCGAGACCGGGGGCCTCCGCGGCGGGGCCGGGGCCGGTGGCGGGGAGGGCGGGCGCCGCTGCAGGCCTTCCTGCCCGGCCGGAGCCGTAACTCCGCCGCGCCTCCTTAAATCTCTGCCGTTAAAATGTGGGCGGGTGTTTCAACTCAAAAAGCGCTCAAATTTTTTTTCTTTTCAAAAAAAGCTGATGAGGTTAAAAAAAAAAAAAAAAAGAAGGGGGGGGAAGGAAAGAAAAAAAAAAAGAGAGAGAGAGAGAGAGAGAAACCGGCTTCGTGTCCGTAGGAAACAGAAGTAGCGATTGTTTGTGCTTAAAAAAAAAAAAAAAAAAAAAAAAAAAAAGGGGGGAGCGCAAAGTCGCGGGCGGAGGCAGTGACCGCGGACCGGCAAGTGCAGCTTCATTTCGCGGAGCCGAAGGCGGAGGCGAGCGGCGGCTGTCACTGCGCTGCCCAGCGGAGCCGGGCCGGGGCACCGGCGGGCACCCCGCAGCCCCTGCCCCCGCCCGAGCTCGCCCCCCGCTCCCCAGCCGGGGCCAGAGACGCGGCTGTCGCCGGGGCGCCGGGCCAGCGGAGGAGACGGCCCCGCTCCGCGGATCCTCCGCGCCTTGAGCGCGGGCGGTGGCGGTTCGCGGCAGCCCCCCTCCCTCCCGCCGCCGCCCGCGGACCCGCCGCCCTCCTGGATGCTCCGGAGCCGCTGCCGCCGGCGGGGGCGGCCGCCGGCCGGGATCGCGCCCGCGGAGGCTAAGCGGGACGGCGGGAGTGAAGCCGCTGCTGCTGCTGCTGCTGCTGCGGGAAGCGAGAGCACCGAGGGAGCCGGCCGGGAGGGCGGGCAGCCGCCGCCGCCGCCGCGCCGGGCCCTCCGCGGGCGCGGATCGTCCTTCTCGTCCCTGCTCGGCCCGGACTAGAGGCGGCGGCGTGGGATGAAAGGGGGGATCCCGAGCGGGAGTGAGTGGACGCACACTGCTACAGAAGACTTTTCCTCCCAGCTGTTGCTGCTAAAGTCTCAGATCCCGACTGTGAACAGGGTGGGTTGTCTTCTTCTTCCAAGATCTCAGGTCTGAGTGAGTCTCCGGTGTACGTGTATATACGTTACCTATAACCTATATGATCTATCGCATAGCTATTAACCTGTGTGTGTCTCCCTCCCCCCCCCCCCACCCCGCCCCGAAAGTGGCCAAAAGTCTTTAATAGGAGTTACTCTATATGTGGAAGCAAAGAAATCTTCTTTCAAGTGGAGCTGCAGTTTTGCTGAATAATCACGTGTGAGTTAGGGGCGGGCTCTTGGCAAGGAGGTTTTTTACGAGTATTTACTACAAGGTCTACTCCAGAAGATTAACCATCCCAATCCTTCTGTCAGTCTCCGATGCCATGCCTGGTTAAAAAAAAAAAAAAAAAAAAAATCTCATCTTTTTTCCGATCGTCAGTCACCCTAAAGAATGGCCGAGCCTTCTGGGAACGAGCTGGCGTCCGCGGCTGCCAAGGGGGACCTAGTGCAACTTACTAATTTGTTGCAAAAGAATGTAAACGTCAATGCACAAAATGGATTTGGGAGGACTGCGCTGCAGGTTGGTATCCAGAGAGGGAGAAAATATTTCATCACTGGTACCTACGTGACCCGGGGTTTCCAAAAAAGACAACGTTTGAAACAGGCTGGTGGATGAAATTCGAGTGGTTTTTCAAACTCGTTGGATGCCATATTTTATAACTTTAGTGGCTCCAACTCCCTAAAATGACGTACTTGAAATAAAACTGGTCAAAACCATTATTTCAATCGGGGATCACCCTCAATGTCAAACGGGCTGCGAGTTTGCTAATATTTTGATAACTTCGTGGGAAGGAGGCGAGGAACGAGAGAGCTGAGATGAAAAGAAATCAGCTTAGGTGAGCAGGATTTCATAGCAGGTCTGTAAACACAAATGTGCTGTTTTCTGAAGCTCAGGGTTTCGCTCTTTTTCTTTTTTCCTCCTTCCCTCTCTCCCCCTCTCCTTCCCCCCCCCTCCCCTTCCCTCCCCCCCCCCTCCCCTTGCAATATGTTTTTAAATCGTGGCTTCTCTCGGCTCTGAGGTCTGCTGGGGATGGAGCTTTTCCTTTAGACGCTGTTTGTGAGGAATGACCTTTCTCATTGGGAAGCATGCTGCTCGGAACCCAGGACCTTCGATGTCCATTAAGAGTTAGCCCGACGAGTGGGGGTTCCAGCCGAACCACTTGCATTTTTCATTCATAATTAAGGCACAAAAATTGGCTTTTTCGGATCGGCTAGCAGGGCACGGGTTCCAGCTATTTTCTTTCTCATCGTATAGGGTGCTATGTCCTAATTTTTGAGTGTGTGGCTGTGCAGGCAGGAGTTGGAACCCCTCCAACTGCGAACTATTGGAGCTGATGAAAGATTTTGCTTTTAATAATATCAGATAAAGATGGCAAAAATACCAGAATAACTACCAAATAGTGGAATAAGTGATTTATAAATCTAGAGGGGAGGAAAGAAAAAAAAAAAGTGTGGTTATTTGTACTGAAGGTATAAGTAATGAAATGTGGAAGTGGAGCTATAGGTCTTTCTAATTTCACACATTAGAAAAATCGTTTGTTAACTGCTCTCTCCCCCTCCCCCGAAAGCATGATAATAATTTCTGAAATTGGATTTTTAAACAACATAGACCTTGCAAATGTGCTCGAGATATTTACAGCTTTTTTTTTTTTTTGGCTTAACATCAAAATGTTAGAGCTGGAAAATAAGCACCTCTTGCTAAAAAAAATCAGGAATGACCCTTTTTTGACAATTTCGCTGAAGCTAAAGATCTGTGAGCTCCTCTCTGCCCTGTTAGCACCTAAATAGGGCATCGCATGGCAGTGCAGGCACTTGCAGCAACTTTTAAGAGAGTGAAAGGATTAAATTAAAAAACTTAGACACACTAACTTCTTTAAGAGAGCAGGAAACATTTAGTTAGCTGGTTTATCCTCGGGACAAGGTCTGAAAAACGATTTGTCCTACAGTAATATATTTGTTTTTCTTTCTAAAAGCAGCTAACTGTCCGTATCTTGAATTAAGGCATATTTTACACAATGACATAGCATCCAGCTATATTAAACAAGCATCCGTGTCCTAACAATGCTTCTTATCGCTGCCTAATCATAACTGAGTTAATGAACCACAGCAAAAATCAAAACAGGAGAATCTGTTGACTTATTTTCAATATGTATCATCCCGAAATGTGCTGTGGGTGCATGACCACGCTCAAAAGAGCTTCTCTGTCACTACACTCTCCACAACTGAGATAATCTCTCCATAATCTCCCTTTCAATTAAAACGGAGAGAATGCTCCTATATTAATACAAATGAATTTATATTTTTCCTTTGCATTTATGTTTAATTAAACAACTGCTCAGCTCGTCTCACTCTGCACTCTTTGCTCCTGACAAAGTGTACCTATGCAGGCCTCAAACACATGTCCTGCCCTTATGCTCTTCCTCGGGCTAATTCAATTAATGCTTTCTCCTTCTTCACCTCCCTCCCTCCGAGTGCAACTTTGCAAAATAAAGTGGGTTTGCTGTACAGTCGTAGCCCACGTCCCAATAGCATCACCTTTTCATATGCTTTTTTCTCCCCCTGGCATCTTTAACTGCAGCCCTCAGTCCTCCAGCCTGAACACAGAAAACTCACACTTAAACCAAATAAACCTTTTGAATTCACAAATAATACAGCCTGGGCCCTCAAAAAGGGGACCAAAATGTCCAGATTTGACTAAAGAGAGAGAGATATCACAATGCTCTTGTTTTCTTTCCATCTCTAGTCAGAAGTGAAAGAAGTGGCACATACGAAGCTGGAAACCTTGGGACACAGGGAAATCTCTTGCCCTGAATCCCAGCCTGTCTTATCTGCACTTTTGCTCTTCTCTGTAAATATAATATACTGGGCTGCTTTACAGTCCAAACGCTGCAGCAGATAATTTTTTTAACCAATATTTCAAATTAGTGTGTGAACATTTCTAAGAAAATAAGAAAGATATTTTTTTCAAATCTGACATTTGTCATGAGACTAATTACAAGCACAGGAAAATGCTGCCTATAGGCTGGAGATTATACATTACAGTGTTAATTTTTGAAAGTCTTTGAGAAAACAAAAAATGAGGAATTTAGGGGAGATCGGTGCAAGCTGTTAAGTCCCAAATAAGAGAGATTTGTTTTCTAATTATGATAGTTTTATGATGCAACTGAAAAAATGTAAGAAGTTTTTTTTTTTCTCTGAGAGGAACAGTCAGAAAATCCAATTATTGTTGTTTTTTGTTTAAAAAAGGGATTTTTAAAACAACAGAATATAGTCACAGTTTAGTGATGGTGTAATTATGAAACTATAATATAATATACTGTTTTTAGAAGAAAACTTCTGGAACTTCGAAACATTCCATTTAACTTCTCCTTTCTGGGTGACATAATGAAACACAAATATTGGGGAGAAAATTTTCTTCTAGCATTTATTTTTCTTAGCAGACAGAACTATGGTACAGTCCAAATATTTGTTTTATGATAATGCACAGACAATGTAAACACCTGAAAGCTTATAAAAACACATTCTACATTTACTGTTGCTGAGGTAAAATATCTGTTCCTCAGAGACCCTATTTTTGATGTTTAACGAGATTAAACAGTAATGCAAAGGTGTGTCGATACTTAGGCAAATAAAACCAAACCACACTTAATTTTTGTATGTTAAGAAACCGAGAAAACCCGTGTTAAAAAAAAAAGGGGGGGTTATTATGTCCCCATTGTACACCGCCTGTTGCAGACATTAATCTCTCTGAGACAGAAAGCTGTTACCATCGAAATGATAACATCTTTCACATTTTCACCGAGTTTAGTAAAAAAAAAAGCATAAAAACTAGATGTTCTGGTGTATCGTTAGTTTTATAGTGGGGCTCTTCTGTCTGTTTTAAAGGAGAATTGATCCGTGACAAAACCCAGAGATAAGAATTGAGGATCTAAATCCAGTACTGAAGCAAACCCACCCCCCCGCCCCCCCGCGGAATTCAACTCTTCTTTTTCTTTCATAGGTAATGAAACTCGGGAACCCCGAAATTGCCAGGAGGTTGCTAATTAACGGTGCAGACCCCAATCTGAAAGACAGTACTGGTTTCGCTGTAATTCATGATGTAGCCAGAGAGGGTTTTCTGGACACTTTGCAGACTCTGGTGGAGTTTAAAGCTGATGTTAACATTGAGGATAACGAGGGCAACCTGCCCTTGCACTTGGCGGCCCGGGAGGGGCATGTGCGGGTGGTGGAGTTTCTGCTGGAGCGCACGGAGTGCAGGGTGGGCCACCAGAACAAGCGAGGGGCCACCGCCTACGACCTGGCCAAGCTTTACAGGAGATCCGATGTGGTGAAGCTCTTGGAGGACAGCAGCTTGTTCCCCGAAGACAGGAATTAAATCCAGCTCGGACCTGCTCTCCTTTGGACATTAAGGCTTTCAGCCTTCTTCTTCTTCTTTTTTTTTCTTTTTTTTTTTTTTTCCTCACTCCTTTTAAATAACATTTGTCGCAACCTTGCTTATATATATATTTTATTTTATTTTTGAACAGCTGGTAGTGTAAGTCTCAAAAAAAAAAAAATCCTAGAGGTGGGTTTTTAGAAAATGGAAATGTTTTAAATCCACGCTCCCTGCAATTTCTTACTTCTTCTATTTACTCATCCGTATCTGCGTTGGTTGCTCCTATTTAGTTTTCCAGTATCAAGTTTTACAATTTATTTTCAGTCATTCGTTATAAGTCATTAATACAAGAGCTACATATTCACATGCATAACGTTGCTGGACTTTTAAGAAAAAAAAATAGCTTACTGTGATTTCTCCCACCTCTCAACGCAACTCCCTCTTTTCCTCCTTTCCCCCCCTCCTCTCCTCCCCCTGAAGATTCTGAAGTCCTGTTTTGGATTAAAACAGCTTTTATTAAGGGGTAACCTGCAACTGCCTGCTCAGGCAGAGCTTCAAGGCTGCTTGGCCTGAGGAGGGAGGGCAGCGCTCAGAGGCTTTGGGAAATAGCTGCGTTTTAACACTAACAAGAGCTCGTAGAAGTAGGTCACTTACTTACTTTCTAAATGTAGATGGCACTTTCCCTGATTGTGTATTTAAACTTTCACCAAGCTGGTTTTGAGTTTAGTTGCCAGAGTGTGCTGGTGGAAGTGGCGGGTTTTTTTTTTTGGGGGTGGGGGTGGGGGTGGTGTGTTGTGTTGCCAGAGACTCGAAACAGCTCAGTTTAGTAGTTGGTGTTTACTGTGCACGGAACGAGGCGGCTTCTCTAATTTCAAAACAAGCATCAGAGAACCATTGTCAGAAGGCTGTAACACGGGTTTTCTGGTCCCTTCATAAGCTGAGTGCAGTTTAGATGCTCTTTAAGAAACATTTGCTTTCCACCAACTCTTCTGTTTTGCCTGGAAATAAACTATTTTAAGGGTAGATGCATCTCACAAACCAGGAATGTTTGAATGCTGTGACATTTAGGAAGCAACACGTTTTAACGTTCGGGAAGCTTTGTTATTGCTTGCACCTAAACCGCAATTTAACCAATGGAAAATTTTGCATTGCAGTACAGTTGAGAGTATTCATGACACCCAAATTCATTTGCCTCTCCAGCTAGAGATGCTCTGCACCCTTTCGGAAAAGAGTTTAGCATGAATCTTCTAACATTTGTACAGGATCTAGCTGCTGGACAGATGGGCGATTTAAAGTGCTTTATTTTGAATAGTCTAAAATTTAATTTCGCGAAATAGAAGGTTTTAAATCAATGCTAAGTGGATAGTACTGAAAATAGCACTTAAAAGAGGAGCGGGTGTACATTAGCCTAGATTTTAACTCTTCAAAACAACAACAAAAAAAGATTTTAGCCCCACAAAATCAGTTAATACCATTTTCGAGTAAAAAAGCAAATTGCTGAAACTGTCTGTCAAGTTCACTATACGCTCTGTCACACTCTTGTGTTTTCTGATTAAAAACCTCTGTGAAATACGAAGCTTTGGGCAGTTTTGTTATCATTTTTGTTTTGTTCAGGAGGGATCTAGAGGTCATTAATCGAAGCAGCACGGCACATAGGATGCAGGCTTGGGGAAATAACCTACAAAACGCCCGGTGGAAAGAGTACTAAAACCGTCTGAAATATTCCAACCGAGCAACGTAATCCGCAGGTCCCCGAGGTGAAGTCACCCAAACCATTCCCTGCCTCCTTTCCCTCGCCTCTTGGAGGATGCTCCGACCTTTCTCCTTCTGCACAACCAGTGCCCTGCACTCTTCTTGTGCTGCCACCAGGATTTCTCCCGTTGGCTGCCACGGCAGAGGTGACCCCCGAAAGGTAATATCCATCTTTCTCACTTATTTTTCACCTGTGCTGCTAAAAATACCCAACATCAAACCCAAACCAAAAACCCAAAACCAAACCACCAACCCTCATCCCAGACCCGTTTCGAGCTCCACCAGCATTTAATTTACGCTAAGCCGAAGTTTAAGCAGGGGCTTAATAAAACAACTGCTTTTCCCGAGAAAAACGCCCCGCCTAGTCAGAAATTGCGGCTTTCATGGCTTGCCAGAGGTTGGCGTTTAAAGCCAGAACGTGTTCCACCACGATCATGCCTATAGCTTTAGCCGGTGAGTCACGGGAGATATTAACTCTGGTTTAAAGGTTTTATTCGCTTGTACGGCTGCATTTTATCTATAAGGCGCTCCATTCATTGGAAACAACATTGGAAGTTGAGAATCCTTAGTTAGATGCTTTGAAAGCATCCCCGTTGCCCCGGGGAGGTAATAGTTACTACAAAAAGCCCCTGGGAAACCCAAGAAATAAATCAGCTGGTGGGTTACCTGCACCTTACTGGGTTTGTAGGTGATCAAATGTGTCGCTGCTGGGGTGTGCTGTGGGGCAGCTTCCCTGCAGGCTCTTTTACATCATCCGAGCGAGGAGAAAATTATATCCAGCGATTCTCATTAATAGGGAACCTTTACACCGAGAAAGGATCGTAATATCGGATGCGGTTTCAGGAATTACTGCTCTGATATTCCCCGTCACACCACCCCCTCCTACTAGCCTGGCAACATCAAAAAAAAAAGTCCAGTTTTACAAATTCCCACCTTTGTGAAAAGGCCGACAATAATATTGACCCGGAGACACAAAAGTGCAGCGTCTGCGAGATGGAACCGAAATGTTTGGGGGGAGCGTTTATTGAGACATAAACCAACGGAAAAGCCAACCTCCCAGGAGGGAGCAGAGAGCAGCAGCCCAGGAACGGGCAGTAAACAGTATAGTACCGAGAGGAGGGGTATAAATAGAAACAAATCCAGCAAGAACAGAAAAACGTGAAGCGAGGGAGTGTAAAAATGCAGCTGCACCGGGATTCGTGCCGCCCGGGGAACACAGCTCCGGGAGAGAGCCCTCTCCTTTATTCCGGTCACACGGACGAGCAAAGCTCTTACACTCGACCTTTGTTTCCAAATCACCCTCGGAACAACGGCGGGGGCTGAGGAGTTCCTTTTGGAAAGGGGCAGATCCTAAAAGGGATCCTACAGGGAAGGAGCGGGGGTTGAACCTGCGGCGCCCGGGAGAAGAGCGAAGGAGCCGCTCTGGGGCTGCTGGGGAGAGAGGGACAGGGCAGGGACAGGGCAGGCACATCAAGCTGGCCCGTGGGAGCTTAAATTCGAAGGTATTTGCAGGTGAATTCATCCCAGTCGGCAGAGCAATAGATGGCTGCACAGTTAAGTACCCGAGAAGACTTTCTTTCCAGCTCTCAATGTGGGGAGAGGAATGAAATCACGGCTTTATTCCATGGCGGGATAAGAAATGGGCTTCGTGGGAAACGCCGCTGCGTTCTTCACCTGAAGAAAGAGTTAAAAGCGTGGAAACCCACCGTTTTTTAGCTTTGAAAAGAAAGAGAAGGGTCTCTTCCACAAACGTACCTGGCAATTCACTGGGCGGCCAGAAGCAACCGTACGTTATTATCTAGACACTGAAGTGCTGAAATTCCCTGGAAAAAGGGAGAAGAGGGAAGCTTTGGAGTCCTAACATTTATTTGTGAGGACTGTTGGGCTGTGCGTGGCCGGGGGGGGGGGGGGGGGGGGGGGGGGGGGGGAGGAGGGGGGTGGAAAAAAATAAATAAAAAAAAAACCAACAAAAAATAAGAAGGAAAGAGAGAGAGAGAAAGAAAGCAAAAAAGAAAGATTTCTCACCAAGCCTGCGAGAAGCCTGCCCCACCGCACACGCATTCAAAATGTCGGTGATCCCGGAGGGCTCCGCCGGGATCCCCCGGGGAGGGGAGAGGGTCGGGGCCGGCGGAGGTGCGGGGCAGGTCGGGCGGCCCCCGGGGAGCGCGGCCGGGCGCGGGGGTTGGGGGCGGGCGGGGGGGGAGGCCCGGCTCCGAAACCGTTAGTTCTCTCC
>BJBW01005786.1:96521-134797 GCA_004320125.1 Scolopax mira
CCGCCGCCGCCTCTCTCCCCGGTCCCCCGGGAGCGGCGGCCGGACCGCGTAACGCTCCGCGCCCGCCCGCGGATCCGCGGAGCCCAGGCGGCCACCAGCCACCCCCGCCACCTCCCGCCTCGCCTCCGCCGCCGCGGTTCCTCGCAACTTGCACTGCGCCTTCCCCCCCTCCCCCCCACCTCTTCTTCTTCGTTTTTCTTTTTCTTTCTTTTTTTTTTTTTAAAAATTTTTTCCCTTCCTTTCCTCTTTTTCTCTCCCCGCCGTCGGGAGTGGAGCCTCCTCAGCGTAACCCCGATGGCGTCGAACCCCCCCCCCCCCCCCCCCCACCCCCCCCCCCCCCCCCCCCCCCCCCCCGCCCCCCCCCGGGCGCCGACCCCCCCCCCCCCCCGCCCCAGCCGCGGTGAGTAGAGAAAAGGGACCCACATGTGCGCGGGGGGATGTTGGTGACACATATGGGTGCCCGCTGCACCTCGGGGGTTTGCCTTTCCCACCCCCAGATCTGGGGGATGCAGAAGCATCTTCTCCCAGAAGACAAAAAAAAAAAAAAAAAAAAAAAAGGAGAGGCAGGTTTGTCTCCAGGTTTCCTTAAAAAAAAATTAAAAAAAAAAAAGAAAAGAAAAGAAGAAAGGAAGCAAGGTGTATCCCCCAGCCGGAGCTTTTTATGACCTTTTGCTACATTTGAAAATTGCAGCCAGGCGAAAGAGGGAGGGAGGGAGAGAAGGGGGGGGGGGGGGCGATAAAAAAATCCAGGCTGTTTAGTTTCTGTGGTGCACAGGCGAGGAAATTATCTTCGGGTGTAAACTGCAAGGCACGTTTCTGATAGGCAGATGTGCCAAGCCTTGCTCTCACAGACCTCACTTACAGACACCCCCCCCCCCGAAAAAAGAAATAAAAATTAAAAAAATTAACTTCTGCCATGGCACTGAGTGGTAAGATGGCTCCTTGCGTTTTGAAGAAGCACTAAATACAAATCACCAGGGAGGTTTTCCAGTGCTGAAGGTTACTGATTGTCATTTTCTACCTTTTCCCAGAATGTTTGAATTACCTTTGAGCACAGTATTGGCTATAATTGTGCAAAATTAATCATCAGGAACTACGAGGAAGAGAACTCCTATGTTGGATTCTTTAGAATAACCTTGACCTTTCATTAATGCTTATCCCAAAAGATAAATCATACAGGGAAAGAGAGGAATTGGGCAAGGCACCTGCAAGAGCATAAGTGAAATGTCTGTATTTTTAAACTAGTGTTAAAATGGCTTCTGAATCCTACAAAACAAGGGACACTGAGGGGATAAAAGGCAAAATCTAGAGCTCGCTGGCAAAATTCAGTTTGTCACACAGAGGACCCTGAGTTAATTTCCTCAGCCCAAGATGCATTTTCTGCCGTTAGTCCAATCAGCGCTGCTGAAACTCAAACTGCCAAAAAGGGTAAATTCCCTCTGAAAGAAACTGAATCAGCCAAAAGTATAATCAGCTTTTCAGGGAAGTACAAGACCACTGAACCATGTTTCCAGTTGCATTTCTTTGTTCCTCTGTAACTGCTTTCTGATATTTGTAGAAGTAATCAGGAGGGCTACCGGTGTCTCTCAGTATTTTAAACGAAAAGCTTCATTCTGGGGAGGAAGCAGGGAAAATTTTGCTTCACAGTGCAGCCACTAAAAGGTTAAAGTCAATTCACAGCTCCTGGTGAAAGTTTTCCTGTAGCAGATAGTGCCTATCAAGATGGTCTTTCTCCCTTACACCCCGAGAGCAGGAAAGGGGCAGCATTTATACAGCAACACAGCCCTCCTCACCCTCAGGATTAAGATTATTACCCCCACAATGATATTTTAAGGAACGCTTTGATATGGGGAGTTAATGAACGTTTAGAGGAAAAGATACTCACACAGCATGAAGCACAGCACAATGCGATGTCCTGCAGGAACACTGAGGATTCAAAAGCTTCACAGGGTTTGACCCTCACGGACCCCAGGACCAATCCTGGGCACACATTTCTATGCAGAGGCTACTGCGGGCCGGAATGAGGGCTTCTGCTAAAGTTCAGTGTAATTTTCTGATGAGGGAGGATCGCATGTTTAGGCCTTAAGTTATTATTAACATCTATTCTGATGGAAATAAGGACATTTGGATGCACTCTGTCAAATCAAAAAGAGCGCTTTCTGCTTCAGAGATGTAACCACTGAGGTGATGTGTGTGTCCCCCACTTGCAGTATCTGCACTCCTAAATCAGGGATGCCAGGGTGGGAGCATATTGATTGGTCCCAAACTTTTGCTTGTATTTAGTAATGCTGGAGAACAGGCAGGGAAGATTTTCAGTCTACACTAGCTAGAACACCAGCAGGCCTGGAAACCGAGCTGTCAATTGTAAATACTTCCTACAGAACGTTTTTGTTTTTTTTTTTTTTTTAAATATTCTGAAAGGAGAAGTACACTCTGCTAGAAAAAAACAGCTTTGTATCTGGACATACCATAGTCCCCGAGGGTGTGACTGTAGGTACACAAACAAAGCTGTATTTAATCTCTTTAAAGGAATTTTATAGAGAACATCTGCTAAAGAGAAAAGTATATTTGTTTCATGAGCACTGCAGTTTTTAATAATATCACCAGCTTGCACCAACATATATGCTCTAATTAGTGTGGTGTATGTGGATTTTTCAGAAGTAATTTGGTTTAGCTCCTGTAAAATAAGGGCTGCAGACAAAAAGCTGTGCTCCACTGTGACACATTGACAGTATTCCAGCACTATATACATATATTGGAGTGAACAACAATTTCCTTCCTGTACGAGCATTTTAATTTATAGAAACATATTGTTTTGTGTAAAGAAGATAGTGGATAATTAACTGTATTCATTTAATCTAATTATAGGCCTCTGAGGCAAAAAGCCGACACTTTTAATTGTGGTATATTCATAGAAGTTAATTGAAAAAACATTGCAGCCACAAGGCATAACATGCCCATCGTATATTTGATACCAATCCTTTTCTCAAAAATGGGATGAATCTGATGCTGGCTGGAGATAAGGGTTGCTGTTACTCATTCGAGTAAGGCAAAGTCTGGGGGAGCTCGTTATGCAATGCTGCACTGCACTGCAATATCTCTGCAATTCCAGAGCTAACCACAGACAACTTAATTTGCCAAATTGCGAGATGGTTTTGTAATGTACACAAGTATCTATTACAAATTAAGAAAAGACTGAATGCATTTTTAGCTGGGACGTAGGTCAGAATTTCGAATGGGGAGCTGCTTCCGGAAGCTATAGGTGAATGTATCAGCTCTGAGCTCTGCTTAATCTTTAGGAGGGACCAAGTAGTAACAGCAGCCTTACCCCTAGGAGTTGTTACTAGGAGTGTAATTTGTATTTTTAAGCTATCAGTCTGTCAGACAGATGAATAGACAGCAAATCAACACTTGCAACTCCCAAGTATGTAAAAATAAATGTACGTCAGACCATTTGCAGTTTCAGAGTGATTTTTCCCATCACCTGATACACACCAACAACTTAATCTCTGACAGCAGTGCTACTTTCATTCTCAAAAGGAAAGTAAAGCAGCTCAGCTCTGCAAAGCTTGCCTCCCAGCTGACAGAGGACATGACAGACCAAACCTGCTGCTTGTGGGGAAGCTTTTGCCTCTTATCTTAAAGAAATTCCAGCTCGCAAGCTCAATCATCGTGTTAGAGACAAATATCACCATCTCCCCCCTATTTTATCACTGGAAGAGTGTAACTCTGGTGTCTCTGCAGCTCTAACAGTACCAGGGGGCAGAACACCTCCTGCTCCAGCTTCTGCACCCATTTCTCCTGCTTGAGTGACCTCCATTTCTGCTCTGCCCGTGGGCACACAGTGGCCACCCGGCACACTCAGCCCTCCCTGCCTCTTTCTTCCAATGTCTCCAGCTGGTAGGAGAAAAAAAGAAAAACTGCAAAGGCAGCACTGCTCATCCCTGTGATGAAGCCTGCCTAATGACTGCAGTGATGGTGCAAGCCTTCTTAGATGACAGACAAAAGGCCACCAAGCTTGGCCCAGGGCCTGGCGTTGCTCTGCCAGTGAGAGGCATTGCTGGCAGTCCTACCTATAATTTTAAAATTACTTAAAATATTTTTTTAAACGTATTTTGCAGAAATATTTTTTTACTGTGGTTAAAGAAGCAGCATACGGCACTTTAGGCACTTCAGATGTTTTTGTTAATAAAGTCAGAGGAAGCCTGAAAAATAAACAGATAGCAACATGCGGTCACCTTAACTCTGGAGCACTGGCTCAAAAGATCTAGAATACTTGATAAAGCAGCTCTCCAACAAGAAAGAAAAACATGGCTACAGATGCTAGCCATACCCAGATCCTATTTCTATACCATTACAGATAGATCACAATTTGCATTGATGTCTGACTCAAAAAATCAGCCTGTTCTGAGAGTTCACTCTGCACTCACACTCCTCCTCTCCCTTGATGCTCTTAACTAATTCTCCCTCCACCTGGCTCCTGCCTCCTCTCTCTCTGTGATGTTTTCAGGTAACTCCCAGATCTTGCTCTCCATTTCTCCAACCCCCTGCTCCTGCCTTCTTGCACTTTTCACACTCTATTTTCACCTCCTAGTTTCCTTTATCAGCATATCCATCCTTTTATTTATTTGTTTTTCTTAATCATTTCCCTTGGCATCTTATCTTTATCTCCATTATGCTTATTAACTTCCTTACCTCATATATCATACCTTTTTCCCGCTGTCTGGCAGAATCTCATTATAGAATCATGGAATGGTTTGGGTTGGAAGGGACCTTAACAATCACCAAATTTCAACCACCCTGCCATGGGCAGGGACACCTCCCACCAGACCAGGTTGCTCAAGGCCCATCCAGCCTGGCCTTGAACCCCTCGAGGGATTGGGCATCCACAGCTTCTCTGGGCAACCTGTGCCAGTGTGTCATCACCCTCAGTAATGAATTTCCTCCTGATATCTAATCTAAATCTCCCCTTTCAGTTTGAAGCCATTACCTATCGCTCCACTCCCTGATAAAAAGTTCCTCTCCATCTCTCCAGTACCCTTTAGGCACTGGAAGGCTGCTATAAAGTCTCCCTGGAGCCTTCTCTTTTTCAGGCTGAACAACCCCAGCTCTCTTAGCCTGTCCTCATAGCAGAGGTGCTCCAGCCCTCTGGTCATCTTCATGGCCCTCCTCTGGTCTTCCTCCAACAGGTCCATGTCCTTCTTATGTTGGAGGCTCCAGAGCTGGATGTGGTGCTCCAGGTGTCTTCATCTTTTTTCTTTCCTAGTCATGAAAACTCATTAAACTGCTTTCACAACCGATTTCTGCCCACGATGTCCTATGAGAAGTCCCAGTACTGGTCAGTAATAGTTGTCTCCCTTGCATCTACTGCCTTCACCTCCCCCTCCCTCTCATGCTCTGCTGGTTACCTGCCACGTCCCAAACTCTTCCATCTTCATGATCTATCCTCCTCTTCTCATTGCCTCAGCAGTACCAGAAGAAAGGGAGACAATGTGCACAGGTTGGGTACCAAGATCTCACAGATGGTGATCTCTTAGGAAGGCAGGAGGAGATTGTGGAGAAACGCTGCTTGGTCCTCACTGCAAAGAGCATACTTGGTTGCTCTGCGAGAAAGCTGTAGATGATGCCTGCAGGCCATGGAGCAGCTGAAGGCAGGATGGGCTCCGTCAGCACAGGCTGATCTTCGGAAAATTTAGCTGCCAGAAGCTAACAATTCTTAACCGATCACGTGCAAACTGAGATTTTATGGAGTCTTATAACTTTGTTACATTTGGATGCACATCTGTGAAACCACAGCAATCGCACTGCCAAATTCCAAGTTGCTGCTGAGAAGGTACATGGGTAAAACTAGACCAGTGAAGGTGTTCCATTTCAAATTCCTTCTGTAGAGAAGTAGGGATACTTCTGAATGAAGTATCAGCACTTCTGAATGAAGCAACCAGATTATTATTTTTTAATATGGGCAAAATATTTTTTTAACCTTGTTCTTGAAAATGACTACAGTGGTTTAGCTGGAAACTGCCAAAAATTAAACCTGGGGCAGATGCTTGGCTTGGAAAATACCAGCCCAAACAGTAACAAGCAACTGAAAACAAGATGTTATTATGAAGCACTGGACAAGATTAAGCAGAGCAGTTCCATGACTTTGGCCTAAACGTGGAAAATTTTAAATTGACTTGTAATTAATTTTTTAATAACAACTTTGTTGAAATAAGCAGAATTTAGATTTCACATTTTTGGATGAAGATGTTTACTCTGAAAATATAGGTTATGATCTATAGTGCTTTGACATGAAGAGGCAGAAGGAGGTGTGTGCTGGGACTGAGACTGGGAGCCCTGGGACTGAGGGCTGGAGCAGTTTTTTTGGTAACAAACCCAACTTGAACGATCTACAAAAATAAATGATCAAAAAGTATTCTGCAGAGCTGAAACGTTATGGAGACAGCAGAGGGAAGGGGAGGAAAGGAATTGCTTCTGGCGGGAGAACATCAAAGCAACAGTTAGGGAAGTCCAAATATTTTCTTAGCTGTGGGGTTCTGAAGTACCCTGGCTCTGCTCCGCATGTGCTGATGGACCAAACCTGCGGCGTGGAGCAGGTACCCCCGTCCCCACGCTCTCCTTGGGGCAGTTTTACCATTACAGCCCCCAGGGTGAGCGTAACCCAACGGCCCCTAAAGGTGCTCCACGTCTGCCATAGCCAGCTCTTTGCCTTCGCACACCAAACTGAAACCTGAGGCAGTTCAGGAGCTGCTCTATATGTCGAAACCTCCCTTTTGTGGACACGGTGACGTATGTCCGAGGGGCAGGTTGGACAGGTGAGGGTATTACCTGCTTCAGTCATCTGACCAAAACGCTCCGCTGCCTCCCTGCTCCGGATTTCAAGAGTAGGTTCACGGCAGCAATTACCACTGAATGCTATTTTGCATTTAAAGTTGTCATTCCATTTCTCTGCTATGGCTGAGAGCAAGGGAGCCACAAGAAGTCCTTTGTAATATACAACCAACCGCCCGTTAATTTATAAGTACAGTCGTTATTTTTTTATCTATGAAATCAACACTTTTAAATTTGTCTAGCAGATCTAGCGGATTGGCTGTCACTTGGCTGCACGTTTGCCTAAAAGATGTGTTCTAGCTTGAAAAGAAATTAATTCAGGAAGTCTCATGGCCTTTGTTTTGCAGGAAGTCAGAGGAGGTGAAAACAGTGGTCCCTCTGGCCATTTCATCTCTAGCAGCTTTTCTTTGTCTAGGATCTCAATGCTGTTAACTTTCTGTGCAGCTAAAATAGTCTGAAATACCTTGCATAGCCTGTGTTTGAAGAAGTTTGGCTACATTTAAGCAGAATGCTTTATGTGAATGATCTATGATTCTATATATAGATTCTATTCTATAATGATTCTATAAATAATGGTCAAAATGGTGACCTGTGATAACTGTATAGAGAATAGCACAAAATTAAAACTTCTCTAATTTAATTTAAAAAAATTCTGGCTTAATAAACACAAAGTTGAAAATTCATACTAGTGCTGTTGCTTGGCATAAAAGTGGGTGGGTTTTTTTCTTTTCTTAAAAGTGCATGTGTTTAACATCTTCAGATTTCTTTTCAGGTTTAATATTGAGCTTGAGTTGGCAGTGCTTAGTTCTGGGACCACTGCAACACTCACACAACGTGCCTCACTCCTAATGATATTTTATGTTCAGCATCTTCTTGCATTTGATACAGTTTCACCTTTTCTTTTTTTTTTTTATTTTAGCAGGAAAAATTAGGTTTAAGGATATTAGCAGAAAAATTGGCCTGAAAACATGATCTAATGAACCACAAAGCAGCCTTCAAAGAGAAAAACTAGCAGGAAGTTCTTTCATACCAGGTATTAAAAATAGACTGCACCAAGTCCTGGAATGCACACAGCAGTTATGTAACGATTTTTCAGTGACATGCATTAGGAAATATTCTCAGTAAATGTTTTTCCTTCCTAACACCCAGTTCACTTCTCTGTGTTTTGGAAATTCTTCGTATGGATCCTTCTAAGAAATCTAAAATTATAACCTTCATTTGAGAAACCTATCAATTAGCAAGCCACGTAATGACACCATCTTAATGGTACAATTTAAGTATTTGAATTTAATATACCATTTTCATAATGGTACAAAATGAAACACACAATGGAATCCATTCCCCCCCCCCCCCCGCCAAGTTCGACTTGATTTATTTCTGACAATGTAATAATTTTACACTGGAGGCACTGAGAGAGCAAAATCAGTTTGGGTATGTATCTTAAATAATGAGAATACTGGCTATTTTGGAGCACTGAGAAGTCTTTGAAATGTTTCAAAAAGGCTTACTTGTTATTAGGTGCCATTTATAAACGGGAGGCATCTATGGAGAAGCCAGAAGAGCTATATCTAGCTTCTACCATACTAAGGGAACTAAATAGTAAATTGTTTTTAAAAACATCTTCCTCAGACTTTTTCCCAGAGAACTGAGGAGCTTTCCCAGAGGTCTAGTCTCTGGTTCTTTGCAGTATAATTTGAGAAGGTAGTAAAGGAGATGGAAAAGAATTGAAGCCTAACTTTTAGATTTTCACAGTTCTGTTGTTTTCTTGGATTAGTTCATGTTCAGAAAAAATCTGCAATAACCTTTGCTTATAGCAAGAGTATCACACAAGGAAGACAACATTACTTTCTTGTCTGCCCAGAAGCTTGTCTACCTTTTCTAACTTGTCTATTAAAAGACACAAGAACTAACACAACCTTTTGACTTCCATGGCCATCATGAACTTATCACTAACATTATTAATTTCAATTTATACTTCAAAGACAGTGAAATTCCCTAATGTGAAGGCTCACACACCTCTCCCACTGTGGTTAGTACCTAATTAACACAGTGTCAGGATTTCCTAGGTTGCTACGATTAAGAACTCAGAAGCAGAGTTACAGTTTTCATCATCCACTCATGTCAGACACCAGCAGAGATAGGAAGTATTATGTTGGGTGAAATTCTGCCCATATTTTGGCTCCTACTGATAAGTTCTTCCAAATTCATGTAATGGAGATTAAATACCAGGAGATCCTAAATGGTCAGATACAACCATGGTAGAGCAAAATGACCCTTTTTATTTTTTTTTTTAAGATGAGTAGAACTCTGCTCTTAGAGTTGGGTCTTTAATTTCATTTCAAAGCTAAAAAATATGAACTTTACTTGCTCCACATTGTTCTCCTTGAGAGCACTGAAAAAAATGATCAAAATACAATCTGATAAAACATCTGATTTATTTTATCTCCTTACTGTCCTGCAGAATGACAGAAGTAAAGAATTCTTATTGGATGTGAAAAGAAGGTGCCCCTTTCAAAGTATTTAATTTTGAAAAGATACATAAATATTAAAAGCAGGAGAACAAGTTAGCCTCTTATAGAGAACCTGTTTGTTTGATAAAATATTAGGAAACATCTTATTTGGCAGTCTGAAAGAAAATGAAATATGGCACAATGACTCTGTGTCAAAAATCTGTATTGGAAGAAGAAGTAAGGAAGTGAGCATCAGAGTGAAGATAAAAGTTTTGCTTTTCAAAATGACAAACTTTTTTTTTTTTTTTTTTAAGATAGAAGTGCCTTTGAGACCAAAAAATGAAAGAAAACCTGATTGATATCAACAAATTCATTTGCTTCTGGATGCTGTTATACATTTCTGGGAAACCAGTCCCTAAAAAGCAATCTGTGAATAAGTCAATACTTATTTTTCTGCACTGATACATACGCAAAGCTCGAGTTGTTTACGAGGGGAGGAACACTGTTTCATGCATAGTAGTCAGTAGTGCTCCGAATTACAGGAAGACTCATCATTCAGCCCGATTAGTTTACATGAATTGAAGCAAATAACATTCTGCATTTTCTTCCGTATTTTATGATGATTTTCATCTAAGCAAAAATGCCTTAAATCAGACTTAATTTTGAGGAAAGGACATTTAAGAGCAAATAGAAAATGACAGTCTCTTGTTACATCTAACTTCTCTGTAAGCTGTGCTTCACTCAGTCATTTGTGGATATTTCTGAGTTTTATTGGATATATTCACTTACTTTAAAAATAAGATTTGCTGTCACTGAGTTTGATATTCAAGGTCACTGTTTCAAATGTAGTTGTACATGAAAGCATCTGTTTTGGCTGAATTTAAAACCTTTTCTGTCTCTAAAAAAAACCATGGAAAACCTTATTTGCATATTCAGAGAAAAAAATTTTCCTTCTTTTTCCAAAATTTGCTGTTATTTTGCTTGCAATTTTCCTTTTGCTCACATACCTCTATGTGAAGAGACCACAGTCTCTTTATGAAAGTTGCTGGTGTGTCAAAATTAAGAAGTCCTATTATTATATTCGTAAGTGGGGCAAATTTGGTATTGGCTATGAAAACCAAAGCTCTGCCACTCCACTTTTTCACCCACTTTCCAGAAAGACACAGACTACCCTATAGCACTGAACCTTATACTTTCACTGTGGGAAGATATTCTGAATTTTACACTGTTTGCTGACTATGTGCAACAGAAGAATAGACAATACCATCCAAACTTGGGACAATTAACAGGATGTCTTTAGAATATTTTTATTACGTTAATCTTTTCTTTTTCTTGAGCCAGCATTCCCCTCGAGAGGAAGAGAAACGATGCTGAGACAACTCACTATTGCAAATTAATTCTATGGTCCATTTCCCAAGCATTTAATTTGGCCACAGCAACCTGTTTAACTCAGAGGAGTTGTCAGACAGTGACATAAAAGAGAGACCAAGTTCTTTAGAGGTGGCCAGTAATTTTAAAGGGATGAAGGGAAATGGCTGGCATTATTGCTTTTGTCCAAGTAAAGCCCTCTTCTAAACAGGGTTAAGGGAAAATCAGCTGATTTAGTCTCACCAAAATTCATGCTACATGAGATCTTTTAGAAATGTTGACTGAAGAGGAACTGTGGAGTGAACAGAAGGCTGAGAAAAGAAGTCAGGGTTCATATTGCAAGAGCATATGAAACATAAAGAAAAAAGCGTAACATTTTTTTACTTCTCACAATGGATAAGTCTGAAATTTGAAGCAGCAGTTTGGGATGGGAATGGGGACACATGCACCTGCTTAAACCTGAACCTGCAGGAGCACAGAGAAGTCTGTTGCACAAAGGCCAATACATTCAGTCCCTGCTGCTTCCAAGTCAGTGGGTCTGAATTTAATCTTTTACAGTGTGGTTTGTTTGTTCTTTTTTAGCTCTGGCATTCTAGGAAGTATTTCCATGTGTGTACCCCTTGTCTGGGTCCACTCTTGGTACTCAGGCCTCTGTGATTAAGCAATCCTGGATCCTTAACCCATTGCCTCCAACTTTCCCAGTCTGCTGCCTCTGCCCTTCTCTCACAGCTGCACGGATTTCAGCTTTTCAAAGTCCAGTTTGGTTCAGTCTGTTAACACAGGAACTTAGATTTGGTATAAAATCTTTTGGATGTAAAGGCAGTGGATAATAGGGACAGATTAGGATTTGGCATTTTATTAGACTCTCAAGGAGTCTCTCCTGGTGTAAACTATTTCTCCATGAATTTTTATTGTTCAAGAAGCAACACTTAAAATTTTCCTCACCATAAAATAATTCTGCAGAATCCTATAGAAAAAGGTGGTGTCACCCCAAAGGAGACCTCCACCGGCCTGATTACTTCTTCCATGCAGCAGGCAGGCGTAGGCAAATACTTCTAATGGGGAATTACTCTTTGAGAACAGAACAAAGACATTTTAGTTATAGGGAGTAGAAGACTAATAGACATGAATACAAATTTGGAATGGATAAAATATTTCTCCTGGTGCATTTTGAGGATAATCACTTCCCATTTTTTTTCAGCATGTCATAGAGATGACTTATTTTCTGAGGATTACCTTTCACAATTTTAGATTCCACAGAAATATGATTCCCAGAAGTTTAGGGATTCCTTTTACTAAGCTGACCTTGAAGAAAAGATCTTTTTCATTCTGTGCCTGGTCTCTTCCTTTCCTGTCTCCCCTGACTGCTTTTGAGGAGCCAGTCCCCTCGGTGACATTCACTCTGCAGGCTCCCTGCTCCTGCCAGCTTGCCAGCCCTGCAGACGGTGGGCAGGAGGGAAGCTCCTTGCAGGGACTGGGCACAAACTTGTTCTAAACGTTACTCAAAAATCCTAATCTGAATCTCGGTTCCAGATATCCATTCATTTATTAAGAGCAAATACAGCAGACAACTAATGCTGCACTTTTTGTATTATTCAAACCTGCTGCTAACAATGAAGAAGATGATGTCATTCCCTGGATGTGACAAAGGACTAATATTATATGCAGTAAAAACAATGAGTCAACAGTTTCTATGCCCTTGAGGTCAAAGCATTCAACAGTTTTGAAAGTAGACTGTTCTTTTTGTGCACAGTTGTAGATCAATACAAAATGTGTAAAATCAAGATATAATTTAAAAGAAAAACAACATATTTTTTTGGGTTTCAGGGCATTTTAAACTCAAGCCAAAGGCAATATCTTGTAACATGAAATAGCTGATACCAATTTTACCCAGATTTGTTAAGTATAACATTGCAAAACACTTTTTTTTTTGGTCAAAAATACATTATCCATATTAAGTTATCATTTGTAAGATCTTGAGAGACACTTGGCAATCACAATTCCCAGTAATGTTAGCAAGAACTGTGGCAACTAAAAAATATGAAATGTTCTGGAGATATTTTGTAATGGTCTGAAAGATAAGAAAGACCTTTTACATGGAAATATGTTTTGAGAGACAATAGAAAGCAAGAAGTCTAACAACCAAAGTTTCTCACATTTTCTGCTATACAAGAGGAATTGACCAAATCCTGGCCATCTCCAACCAGAGCTGCATCTAGCTCAGGATAATGCAAGAAATGCCTGGGGTGGACAGGGACCCTGTCTTCAGTAAATCTGAAATCATTATGGAGGATTACTATCCTCCTCTTCCTCAAGACACAGTGAAACTGAAGCAGAGAGAAGTGACAGCTCAAGGTCACTTAAAAGTCAAGAGAGTTTGGAAAAGAACCCAGATTTCTCAATCCCCGTCCAGCCCTCTGCCCACTGGGCTTCATTGCCTTGCTCAGTATCTTTTCAAAACTAGATATAATTTAACAACTTTGAGAAGTTTTCAGTTTGTCATATTGTTGTCTGTAATCATTTTATTTTGTGGAAAAACAGACTTGCCTGTTTAGATCAGGCTGCTGACACACAACCAAGTGCAGGGGGATCCCGGCCAGCTGCAGTCTCTGTTCTTGTCGTCCTTGTAGACCAAATTGAGAGACAGAACAAACTGGACTACACCTAGACGAGTTCCTATGTAGGAAGAAATATCATTTTGCCTGATGGTAGCTGACAGTGGTTTGGATTAAAACGAGCCGTAGCATGGAATAAATAATATTCAGCATCCTGACAATTAATGGAAATTAAACCTCAGACTCCGAATCCCAAGGAATTTCTTCTGGCACACTGACAAAGTGCTCAACAGAGCTTTCTCAGTTTATGCTGACCGCTTTATTGTGCTACTTAAAATAACTGCAAATGGGTTCAGGCATAACGAGTACAGCAGACCCCAGGCCCAAGCAATTACTTACCCAGAATAGGGCAGAACGCACCTGGCAGGTTGGCTGCTCACCATCCTGCCTCTCTGTCTTCTAATGCTTAAGAAACTCTTCTCTTTTAGATATTTAAACCAAGTATTTAAGCCCTGAAGATATCTCAGGATCAAGCCTCTGAGTTCCCTGACAGTGGTGAGGGCTCTGGGGCTCCACACAGTTCCTTGCAAGCGACAGAACTCACGGGAGATTTTAATGACAGGGACTCATTAGAGCACTTCAATTGAAACATATACATTTCCACTAAGAATTTAGTGACAAGCTGCTTCTTATAAACTCCAACTAAATCCAACAGATTTGAGACAAGGCAAAATGAAGAGTAAAGTAACTTAGAGAATTTCTCCGGATATCCCCAGCTAATTACAAACTGTCCAGCATGCAGAGTCTGGTATTTTAATTTCCATTCTAATTGATCCTCCATAGTCACGATTAAGGAAGGACACAATGATTTTGATATCATGTAAAAGAGTGATGAAATACATTTCCCACATGGAACAGGCAGACATCAAAATCTCTCTTTTGAAGTTTTGAGTTACTTTTGCAGTGACATCTCTTACTGCTTAATGAAAGCCAAAACCTGAACATAGGGAGGAGAGATTCACCCCTGCTGCAGCCGTGGTAGGGGGGCGTATACTTGTGACTCCCACAAATACAAACACATTCGATTATATTAAAGGTAAACTTATTATTGGTCTATTTAGTAAGTAGACTTATAAGAAAAAAATAAACACAGCGGCTCATTTCCTAGTATGTTCCAAGAAGGGATCTTTAGCTGACCTTTGCTTTTAAAGCCCTGATCCGAGCAACAAACTTTGAAAACTGGCATAACATTCTGTACTTGAAGTACTATTGAAGCTGCTCCTTTGTTAAACAGGATATTACGAGTTTATACTGGGGACAGAGATTGCTATTCAGGAAAACACCAAAGAGTTTATTTTAAATTAAACATAGCTTCATATTATCTTGCAAATCAAAGCTTACCTAAGCAGGTGACGCTCCCAGAAGAACATGAACCTCTTCCAAAATAGCAAAAGCATAATAATATTAATTTAGGGGCATCAGCCACTCTATTATTTCAAAACTTTGCTAACTAAAGTTCTGTTCAGTGTTGGCTCAAAATTCTCAGACCAGTAGCATTTATAAATTCATAAGGACAAATGTATTCTTAATATTAAATAATATAAATGGAAAATGACAAAAAGCTTTTAATGAAATCATGAAGCAAATCATTGTGCTTTGGGCTATTTTTGATACATGTTTATCACATCACCATTAGATCCGTTAGTAGGTCAATCCTTTATTATACGTTGCAGTGTCTGTTTATAACCTCACCCATAACTATCATTTCAACTAATCAATTTACACAGTATAGAATGACATTATTGACCTGCAATGGTATTACAAACTCCAGGACTACAAATAGGAGAACTATCAAATAACATCAACACTAATTCTGATTTTACCCTGCAATACAATTGAAATCACGCTGCAGTATGGATCTAGATTTAGCTACAGCTCAGGGATTTTTATTATTTTACTTATTTATTTGCTTTACAGTTCTACTGTTGCTTTTCTTAGGTATTAATACAGGCAAGAATGTTTCATAATATTAATAAAAGTCTGTTTATCTGGAAGACCTTTTGAGAGAACATCATATGATTTCCTCTAATTATTCCATAAAGTTAAATCTTTGTCTTTTTTTCTCTTCATTGGTAATTTTCCATCAAGGAGAACAAGAGGGAAACTTTATGCCAATTTTAATCTATTTTCCCTGGTGAAACAAAGTAAGAAATAGGTATAACATGCATAATATGTTAGCTATGTTTTGTCAGTTAGTCTTACCTGTGGAGGAGAGGCTGGCATACAAAATCTGATGGACATTCCCTCCCTCTTCTGGATAGATCCCTACCTCCTTCCAGGAAGGAACTTGGGAGACCCCTGACTTAATCAGTGACTTTCCTAAGCACATAGATAGCTCTGAACCTTCCACTGTCAAAAGAAATGGTGAGAGAGGTCTGAGAGCGGCCTCAACATGTCCTATCTCCAGCTGCAGAGCTGGGGATGAACCCAAATCCTACATCCCAGAGCAGCAGCAAGAATGGATGCCTCTGTTCCTGAATTGCTCGACAGGGCTGGGGATGTTGTTTGGAGAACACGCCTGTTCCTGAAGCCTAATATTCAATGGAGAGACATAAAGGGACTCGTGGAAAATGGCTATGGTGGGTAGGCTTCCTCTGAGCTGGAGAAATAGGGCAAGATTTTAAATGGGATAATTTTATTGTAAAATACATAATCTGCCCTATCAAGCCAAAGAAATTATTACCTACTCACAGAATTCTACACAGCTAGAATGGTATTACTCATTCTCCTTGACAGAAACCTCGTGTTGTGGTTTTGGTGACACACTGAGAATTTATTTTGATCTTTCTTGTGTTTTCAGATAGTAATGTACTGTATCCTTCCTGATTGTGGATTAGAGTCATTTTTAAAGGGAATAAGAATAAAAATTTATGTGGATTTATTTGTAAAAGCTAGTTATGGGCCTCCCATAATTAATACTTTTTTTTTCCTAAAAGTCTTTCTAAGTACCAACTAGGAAATCACCAACTTTCTCTTGCAAACACCGTATTATATACGAGTTTTTCAACTAGAATAAAATATTGCCTTTTAAACAGGAGTGGATGTTATCACTTCAAATGTGCTTATATGTATTTCCTGTGCTTAGATACAGCCCAGCAATAACAATACCGCAATTACCAGAAGGTATGATCTATAATGTAGTCCTGTGTAAATCAGCACACAGCCGAACGCGTTGCACACATCCTGCAGGATACCACTGCCATTCTCAATTGTTTCCGGTTAACACTGTGCATCTGCAGGATGATTTCTGAGCCATGCTCAGACTGACTCCAAAGTTAGAATACTGGAAGTTACCTCCTTCTAATATTGAATGGTGTCTAAGTAGAGATTTAGGCATAGGTATAGAGGTAAAGCATGTTTTTGCTCACGATTCCCTAAATGGGAAAAGAGAAAACCCGACCTAGAGGAAAAACAGTTTTGATGTTTTAAAAATACTTAAGGGATTTCCAAGAGGAATGTAAAATCATCGCAAAAAATTGCAAGGGCAAACATTCAGGATTTCAATTTGTTTGTTAAATTACTAATCATAGAATGGGAGGGACCTTAAAGATCATCTAGTTCCAACCCCCCTGCCCTGGGCAGGGACACCTCCCAACAGACCAGGTTGCTCAAAGCCCCATCCAGCCTGGCCTTGAACACCTCCAGGGATGGGGCATCCACAAGTTCCCTGGGCAACCTGTTCCAGTGTCTCACCACCCTCACTGGAAAAAATTTCTTTCTGGTGTCTAATCTAAATCTCCCCTCTTCCAATTTAAGACCGTTGCCCCTTGTCCTGTCGCTACACTTCCTTGTGAACAGTCCCTCTCTGGCTCTCCTGTAGCTCCCTTCAGATATTGACAGGCTGTTACAAGGTCTCCCTGGAGCCTTCTCTTCTCCAGGCTGAACAACCCCAGCTCTCTCAGCCTGTCCTCATAGGAGAGATGCTCCATCCCTCTGATCATCCTCGTGGCCCTCCGCTGGACCCGTTCCAACAGGTCCATGTCCTTCCTGTGCTGAGGACTCCAAAGCTGGACACAGTACTAAAATACTGCATACCTGAGTTTTACATATAGTGGAGACTTAAATGTATGATCTCGAGTGCTCTGCCATTTTCTTTAGAACAGAGTGTAATTTCTTCTTGACGTGAAATATCTGAAAAATATTCACAAAGTCAGAGAAAAAGCAAAATCCAAACTAAACTAGAAATAAGTCATTCTAATTGCAACACACATTGCTGCCATACACTCAGAACAATCTTACAGGAATACTCTGGCCAAATGTCACTGTCATGATGCAGTTAGTCCAAATTAACTAACTGCACTGACTGAGAAATTAAATCCAGTTGACCTATTCAGTGACTTTGTACTTCTGGTTAGTTCTTTGATTCTGACTTTTCTAAACCCCTATTGAAACCAATACAAAATTTTTTAAATGCTGAAAACCACTTTAAAATATAAATTAAAAATATCTTAAGGCAAAAAAGAAAACTAAAGAGGTGACCGTTGAGTCGTTTGACAACTTTTGGAACTGGGTTTACTAAGCCTCTAACGTTCATTCCGGTTGATAGCCAGGAGACAGGCCATGATTCATGGTATATATAAGGGGTGTATATAACTTCCACTGAGTCTTACAAGCCACCAGAATTCTAGTATACTTAAAAATGATAATATAGCAATTTAGAGAAAATATATTATGCAAAACCTGTTATTTTTTTCTTTCTGCTACAGGTCTTCCAGACCAAAAAGAGACTCTAACAGGAAGCGACAATCGATGCACTGCTTCTTTGAAAAGTATTTTTAAATTCTCCTTTTCTCTTGCTGCCTTTGGTACAAAACAGAATGACAAATAAATGATTTGGACTTAATCTCACCATTGCAGAAGCTCATAGAGAATATTTATTACGTATCTGCATTGCAGAGGTCATTGAGGGGAGTGGGGTAGGGGTGCAAGAAGCAATTATGGCCATGGGGCCAAGGGCAGCTGAAGAACTGAATGACCAACTTTCTCTGCATTTCAGCTCTTCTGGGACATACAAACAGCGCAACCATTCAGATCCACACAAAAAACTTTTCCCTTTTAAGTGTGACTGACTTTTCTGTACTGAGTGGTTAATGCACATAATCACTTTACATTCCCTGTTACTGCCTTTTACTTTCTCTAGTCTTATGTTATGTAGAAAGATGCTCAGACACTTGGTCACCTGAACTAAACAGAGTTAGGGATGGGTGCCTTTTTAACTGTGACTGAAGGAAAAAAAAGACTACTACTAAATATTACCTGTATATACGAATCCAGCTGGTCTGATTCCAGATTCTTCTGTAAGCACTTCACACCCCTTTGGAATTGACCATGTGGCAGGTAATGGAAAGGCTGGTTACCCCTGGTTGTAGAAAAAACTCTGAAGATTAGGCTATGATGTGCCACAGCCACACTAGGGTGACTGTATGGAACCTGACTCAGCCAAAACCAAGGATGAACTATTCCGCGTGTCTGGATACAGGCTGACTCAGGTGGTACTGCTGAAGCAATCCAGACACGCATCTCCTCGTGGTCTCCATGAGAAGACACATCCATGAGGCATGGTAGCCCTTTGCAACTGGTAGCCCTGCCAGGACATACACAGCTCTCCTGGTCTCAGTCTCTATGGATCCATTTCTTTCTTCATCAGCCTGTTTACTTACCCCTGAGTTGTCTCTTCACTTCTGTACACAATCTTGGACAGTCACAGGTGTGTGGGTCTTGCTCCCACTCAAACCAGACCCAACTCTGCTTACGTGAGCAATTTAATAAAAATTAAAAAAGCTTGCAAGCCTGTGATGTCATTAGAAACGCTGATGATATTATGCCTACAAAATAATTATTAATTATTTAATGATGCAGTTACTTTAATCAGTTATAAAAAGAAGGCAGAATTATAAAATTTTAGTTGTCTTAGTTATTGCTAACTTTTTAGCTGTGGCACCACCTTGTGGACATTACTATATGGAAAAGTTGACTTGTGGCAACAAAAGCAACTAAAACAGAGCAAGCACTTTTAAAAAACAACAACTATATTCATATATGATTTGCTAAATTAAAAAACTGATTCCTAAAAATCCAGTTATGAAAGAAAATGTATAATAAATACTGTCATCAGTGTACTCGGTTGTCTTTGCATTTTTCACCAGCTCTTCTGAGCATCAGCCAAGAAAAGGGGTAGCCTTCAAAACTATCTTTGTTCCTTCTTGATTGATTATCTAGCAGTGTCTGAACTCTAGTTCCGTTGTTTTTGTGCAAACAGACATTATTCGTGCAGGTATCCTAAGCAACAAGACTTGCAAAGCCAGAATTATAATGCTGAACACATGGAGAAAACCTTAGCTCCTGCTCCATTAATGTAATGTAAACGCAGCAGTGAGACTAGTGTCCAAGCTCAGCTGTGAGAAAAATTATCTCTGACAGAGATGAACTGGTGGACCTTTTACATGCTTGCTGAAAAACAACAACAAAAAATCAAATTAATTCCACTCAGTTGGCCATTAGATTCCCAGAACAAACCTTTCATAACAGGGAGTTGCTGTTATGAGTACTCTATCTGCTCCACAGACAATCAGAGGAGAGGAGATCTCCAAGTTGTGTGCAGCTGATATCCATTCTGTGTGTGACCATCTGACTAAGCTTTAGAACCATGATATTAAATATGCAATTCAATTTTTTTCTTCCTGTCTCTTCAAAAAGTAACTGCATGCAACCTGATATTTACACTAGCATGAAGTGAAGGTGGTGGAGGGGAAGATGACAGCTTGGACTGAGTTTCCTCCCCTCTTGGATTGTCTATGGACTGTGCTGAACTCTGCCTGGGGATCTCATGTGCATAAACCCTGCTGGGTCTGAAGATCTCCTGTGTCTCTGGCACAGTATCGGGGGACAGACCCTTCTTTCATGTCTCTTCTTCAAATATAGATCTCAGCCCAAACACTGCAGGCCTTTCCACTAATACTGACCGTATCACAGTCCCTCCCCAAACTGTCCTCAGCAGTATACAAAAGCTGTTGCAGATAGTTCACCCACCAGAGCATTTCCATTTCTAGTCAAACTCTTTGAGTTTGACAAGTACATGACTAATACAGCAAGTCATGGAAACTCTACAGCCTTCAGCTGAGAAAGCTTCTTTTGATTAGCTGTCTCAGTTATTTTTCTTTCCTTATCTTTTAAAATGAAGCTGGCAGAACTTTATTTCTTCTCACCTCTTCTGGATTTCTGCGCATTCACAAACTCTTCCCAATTAATCATTACAGTGATACAATAAATCAAATTCTTGTCTGGCAGCCTCAGAGGCTGCTCCACAACTGCCCACTGCCCTCGTGCCATTTCTAACTGAAACGGAGCATTGCAGCAAACATCAGAGTTCAGGAATTCAAATGGAATTAGTAAACACTTGTAGTCAACTGACTTTCATGGGGATGCTTGCTCTTAGTAACTCTTAGAAGGAGCAGTCTAGCATTTGAGGAGCCCAAACCACTCTGTGCAGAAACCAAGCACAGCCAATCTCAGGCCATCTAAAACAATGTACTGAGCACCATCAGCCAAGGAAGCAAACCCCTCTGTGATGGAGTTTCCAGACCTTACCCAGGAGCTGTGGCTTACTGGGTTTAGCAACATGTTACCCACATGGATCCTATAACCTCCATCCTTCTCAGTTCTTACAGCCGTGTACCTTTAGTACAGGAGGTAAATGATCATTGTTGCCACCCACTGCTGCATAGGCTTGGAAGACAGGGATGGGGAGTACAGCTAAGGCATTAGCATGGCCTCTGAAGACTCTATTAGCTGGAAACAATCTAAGTTACAGGTATTGCGCCAAGAAAGAAGCCTAGCTGACAACAAAATTCAGAGTCAAATTTACTCTTTGTTAAATGACCACTTTTTATAATCACAGAGTTCACTGTCAGACAAATTACTGGATGAAAAATGAAGACCAGAGCGGATTAGAGGAAAGGAGTTAAAATAGCTAAAGCAACCTCCCAGGCAGTCCACTCCATACTAACATCATCCTGAAACAGATCATCAGGAAACATCAGAACATACCTCACTATAGATTTGTAGGAAGTTAGTTTATTAAAATGACATGTAACGCAATTAAATACGTTGTTCAGTATAAAGTCTATATTAGAAAACACTGGAAAATCATCTTTAGCTAACACAGCTAAACATACAAAGAAATGGTTAGGTCAAAAGAACTTTGGAATTAATGAAAGAAAGTTTGAGCAGAAAATAACAATGTACATTTTAAAGGAAACACTTCCATTAATGATGTAAAATGATACCTGTTTGCATTCCTGGGCCATGTGAAATGGAACAGTCCGAACACTGTGGAGGCTGTTACATAAAATAACATTATTTTCACATTAAGCATTTTAACTCTCTTGTTTATGTAGATTTTTTGGAACCATTTATTCTTCATTCTAGAATTCTTATTGGAACCAGTGTCTTTTCTTTGGGAAGAGCAGTATTGTACCTGTTTTATGAAAGAACATAGAAAATTATAGATTTTTTTTTCCTTTAATATATTATAAAATTTAAATATCTTTTAAAATATGACAATGACAATAAAATTTTTACCAGATAGATATTTTAAGAATTTTTTCTTAGAAACTCAATTTCATTTTGTTTATTCTTCATCTCAAAAAGATGAAGCAGTTTATGCTGCTAAAATGGTTTTCCCCTAGTATCTTCATACAGTAAATATTACAGTTATTTTACTTCTTGTTCTCAGTAATTCCCTAGTATAACTGCACCATTTGGAAAAAATGCAGGGCTTCTAAGTTCTTAGTGATTATATTTAGAGAGTAACTATTAAAAATATTTTGAACTTACCTTAATTATTAGTTTCTGAAAAAATAAGGCATTTGCTACCCCTTACTCACACTGAGTGCAGAGATTCTCCTTAGGCATCATCAAGATAATTCTGTTACACATGGCAATCAGTTGCACTAGTGCAGCCACATTAATGGCCCTGGACGTATCTGGATGGAAGTTTTTCATCCAGAAAATTGCAGCAGCAGTTACACCAAACCTGGGATAAGTGACACTGTGGCAAATCCATTCTTATGTTGAACTCAGTTTACAAAAATATCTTGTTTCTCATCTGCTTGTGCAGGTGAAAATGTTATTTTCTGTCCACTCACATTCAGTTGAGTTGCTTTTATAAAGGAAGCTAATAAGCTGTGTGGTAAAAATAAGCTTATATTTCCATTTAAATGTTTTAATTATATCTCTCCTGAAAGTCAATAAAGTAGCATGGCGCTATATTAAAATAATTTTTCTTTGGGTTTCTGCACAAACTGATTTCTTGCTGAATTAGCATATGAACTGCAAAACCAATTTCCACAGCATCAGTGACCTTATGTCACTTTACATATTACAGGAGCGAGCCAGAAAGGGTTTCAGAGGGCTGTAACTGAATTTTACTGTAATTTTAAATTATTCAGTATAAATCCACTTATTACACTGATACATGTAGGAGACAAGCCTCTGAAATTACGGTCCTAATCCGTATGTCAGATCAGTCAGATTTCTGCATTTTTAGATACTGCACACACTGACACAGAACCGCAGTGGGTATTAAAAGAAAATAGGATGGAGCAGGCAGAAATCTGGTCAGGCTGGAGGAAATCCTGGGAGGGAGAGAATGGGTGAGAAAGCAGCCAGCACCCCTGGGGTAAGAGTATGGGATAAACAGCCCTTGTGTCGGGGAACAAAGGGGGATCCTGACACAGGGAGACGTGGAGAAGGGCATCAAACCTTCCACGTGGAGATTTCAGGAGTTTCACCTCCATATTATTTCAAGAGCAGAATATTGAGGTGACATTCAGAAAGTTTGCAGAAATGGGTGGATAAACCCAGCCTCCTCTAGTCCAAATGCAGAACCTATTTGTCTGTAGGAAAAAAAGGCCCCCAACTCTCTAGCTATCAAAACACAAGGTAATATCATTAAGTTATTCACTTTTTTCAGTGAATGAAAGTTGCATAAGCCTTTGTGCTTATAGATATTAGATTTAATTTCCTGTATTACTGAGAAATGGGTGACTTGGAGCTATGCCAGGCTTGGACAGATATAGTAGGCTATACATTATAAAAAGAAAACAGTAGAAGTAGGAACTGCTGCTAGAGGTGTCAATTCAAAATAATACCCACTCCACCAAAAACCCACCCCACGTGAAGACTATAACAATCAGAGGAGATAAGCTGTAAAAGCAGCAATTCAGGGGAAAGTGGGGGGTGGACGATGGGAACTTATGACTAAGTTTATCTGACCTTCGTATGTTATTTATGTCTTAAGATTTTGCAGCTTCAGGATGGGCTCATCCATAGCAAAATATGATGTGTCCTGACAATTAGCACAGGTGTATTTATACATTTGTGTCTTAGTTTCTAAGAGGGAATGTGACTCCATATATTGATAATAAACTTATCTTATTTTACTTATTGTTTCATTTGCTGAAGTGTAAAAAAAAATATCTAAATCTTTCTATCATGATTCAGTTGATCTAAAAAAGTACATTATCTCTACTTTTCCACATAAATCTTGTGTTTATTAAGAAATGCAAGCCAATTTTTTATTTCAGCTTTGTTCTTATTTTGAAGGTGGTAAAAGAATAGCTACAAGTTAACTCTATAGTGCCACAGAATATGCAATATAATTATATATTTTGATTTTACTGTGCTCAAATTATGACATTCTTAACTCTTTGAGACATACTATGTGCCTGTTACTGAAGTAATACATCAAATTACATTGAGATTTGTTAGTATCTGTACTAGTAAGGAAACAAAGTGTTTAACAAATCCAACAACTTAATTAAACCATAAAGCCCCAAATATTCACTTCTAGAGTAAAGTATATGGTAAGGTTTTCCTGAGCAAGACTGAACTAAAATAGGTGTTCAGATGGAACGAGGTTGTTACCATCTGCAATCCAGCTGACATGAAAAATTATTATGGGTATTCAGTGTCACCGATAGTAAGACCCAAGTCACTTCTATATTTTTATTTTTAAGTCAAATATCACTCTGATGAGATATCCAAAATACTCAGCAGCTCCTATTATGCCTTTTCTGGGCCTCAGCCATCTGGATGTATTTCTACAGTCACAGCCTTTGCTTTATTTAGGATTCCTACACAGTCAGGTTCCAACTAAAACACTGACAAGACATAAGTAAACTCCTTCAAATGTTCACAGCACCTCTGGAGATCATCCAGTCCAACCCCTGTCTCAAAGCAGAATCATCCAGAGCAGGCTGCCTGAGACCTTGCCTGCTTAGGTTTGGAGTATCTTCAAGGATGCCAACCCCACAACTTGTTTGGACAAACATATAACAGATCTCCAGCCTCTTAAATCATCTTTATCACCCTTCCCTGCACTCACTCCAGCATGTCCATGTCCTTCCTGTCGTGGGGAGCAGAACTGGGCACAATGCTCTCACTGTGGTCTCACCAGTGCTGAGTAAAGGGGAATAACCATCTCCCTTTGGAAAAAAAAAACATGACCTGCTAGCAATGGTTTTCCTAACACAGCCCAGAATGCTGCTGGCATTCTTTTCCAATATATAAGTTTACAGATATAACAGAATGTTAATGACATGATTAATTTTATATTTCCAGAACCTACTACATACCAGGGGTAATACCAACTATATTATTCTGCTAATACACATTTTGTGTCAGTATCAGGAATTGTACATGTTTTTCCTAAATAACCAGCCCATTAAAAATTGATGTTTGGGATAACTATATACTGCCTTGTCAAAACATCTGTGCACAGACTACTTCTGAAGATTGACACTGAAAACCTCTAACAATGCAAATCTGGTTATCTTTGTAGGAATTAAGGCATCTTGGAAAACTGCAATTCTAAAGAATAGGAATGCTAAATTTCATCATGTTGTTAGTGTTGAGATCTAAAGATAGCAGATTAATTACCATTATGTTTAACTCACAGATAACCTTTTGTAGCAGTAATATCCAGCTCATAAACTTCCAGTTTCCAAAAGCACTCCATACTGTGCCAGGAGCCAAAAATCCAGTTCTCCCTCATGTATTTCTGAGAACCTTCCACTTCCTCTGCAGCTGCCACAGTGCAACTGTGGACAATACACTTACATATTGTCAACACACAAATTTGCTGTGGAGAAAAGTCCATAGACCTTCCAGTGGGTCCTCAGGCAGCCTAAAGCAATGAGATGCTCTACCAGATTTGTTTGTCTTGGCAAGGAAGAGAGCAACCTTGTTCTTGAAAAATCCACATTTAGTTCCTCAACTATAAACAATTTTCATCAGTTCTTCCATCTGTAGTATAGGTCTTTGTTTGGAAAACAATTTGCAGTGTTTCTTGTTATACATGTCAAATTGTTTCTGTTCTGCATGAGCTATGACTTAAGGGACCAAGGTGTGGTGCGGTGGAAGGAGTTTGTTCCCTCTGAATCCAGTGGTACCCTGACTGCCCAGGCTGGTCCACGACTCCTTTGCATTTCTCATAGTCTGTGATTGCAGAAAACAGGAACAATGAGGCAAAGCAAAACTCCTTGCCATTAGTGACATACCAGTACACGAGCCAATATGCAGTCTAGCTAATGTTCTCTTACCTTCTGGAATAGTTTAAAGCAGGATGCAAAATATTCTTCCAAAAATACACAAAGTCCTTTCCATCCTTTTTCCTATAAAGCTATGCCAAAAGCCCCGGGAAAGCCTTTCGACTCCTCAGCTAACATGCTCAAAAGAATATTGGGAGACTGGCAAAAAACCATGATATAATTAGGACAATGTTGGGATTCAGATTAACATTATGAAAAGCAAACACCTTTCATACCACTCCCAGCTCTCACATATGCATGCTGAAGTGAGATTAAAATTCAGATGCTAGGAAGCAGAGTAGGTCTTCCCAATACAACATTATATTGGCCCAGATGGCCACAACCTGCACAATTTTTCATAGACTGACTTTCAAAGTGCCTCATAGCTGCCTCTCGGTCTCAGAGATGTTGAATATCTTTCTCAGCTTTTTCCAATGCAGACCAGATGTTGTATTGTGATAATTCTCTCATGGGCCTTTTCCATTTTGACTCTCCATCAGCTAGGGATCCAAAGAGACATTACTTGAAAAACAGGAACCATAAAAGAGCCAGGAACTTATAAATTAAAACATAAACATTAATTTGTTTTCCAAGATACAGATGTCTTTTGTCAGCCTTGATCTCTCCACCAGTTACAGGCAACAGTTGTTCTGTGGAGGCATGCACTGGAAATTAGCCAACGGGCATTAACTTTTGGTTCCGATTGAACTGGGGAAGATTTGAAACAGAAACTCAGAATTAAAAGTTGTGATTGTAATTAATGGCTGATGCCATTTTGAAATGCTCGCGACATCAATACCAGAAAAAAAAGAAAAAAAAAAAAAAAAAAAGTCTTACCACAAGGAACTGTAGAATTATCGAGCCTTTTGGACGGGGGTCAGAAGAGTTTCAAATTGTCTCTGGTGATGGCAGGGGCCTTTCCTTCTCCTTACCTTGCTGAGTTTTTATGCACAGGGACCAGGGCCAGGATCTGTCCCTGGGGAAATGGATCCTGTGGTGGTGACTGATGCACGTGGCAGTGAGGTTATGGCAACGTTGCACCACCACAGCCCCGGAGAAAGGGATGGGGCTGGAAGAGGAAGGGACACAGGACAGAGACAGTACAGGTGCAGAGTAGTGGAACAGGCTGACACCACAGACACGAAAAAGTAAGTATCTGTACTTTAAATAACTATTCTGGTAAAATTCTACAGTAACATCAATACTATTCTGTAATAATTTCTAGAGCACTGTATCCTTGCAGCAGTCAATTGCAAAGACAAAACATCAGGTCAATAAAACATGGACTTTGGTAGGAAGGATTGGCTCCAGTGAGTTTATGAAGAGGCAGAACAGAAACTTTTCTCCTTTTGATTAAAAAGAAGAATCCTCTCGAAGCATAAGCCACCTAGCCTCAAAAAACTACACTGCTGAAAATCAAACATGAAGTACTATGCTAATATTACATACCAAAGTTGGAATCCAAATGTCATTATGGAGACAGAGATTTAAAAGAACATTCTCATATATTACAAACACAAGTGTTCAACTGCATATATATTTAATTTTGTAGTAGCATAACACATCAAACCTTGTTTTCAAATGGCCACTGAAAATCTTCCTATCTTTTTTAAAATTTTAAATCTCTTGATATATCAGTATTATTACATCTCTTAACATTTTAATATCAATAAAAATTTAATATACAAAGATTTAAAATAGTAGATAGGCTAGAGGCAACCAAAGAAAACATTTTAAAAAATGTGCATAATAAAGAGATAAGGATGAAGACTTTCTTTTCTAACACAACCTACATGTGCACTAATTTTTTACCTTTAAAAAGTAGCAATTCATATGTCACACCTTTTCATTCCCTTTCAAATCTATTTGATACACCTCCACAATTCTTCTGCCAGTGGATTACTGCAAATTCACACTTAAACTCTGAGTAACCAGTTCTGCTGTATTTTCTTGATAAAATCTATTAGTACAAGAGATTCATATTACTCTGCAACTTTTAGCAATCAACTCTCTGTTTACAATACTCTGCAACTCAACATTTTATTGTACATATCAGCAGAGGAATGAACCACAGATCACTCTTCAGTGTCATGTCATTATCTTCCTTCCTTCTCACATGGACACATACAACAAACTATAATTTCTAATACAAACTGATAGAAGAAGTATCACAGAATGCTTGCCCTTGTCTGACACTCCTGCAGAGACTTCTGCTTTTACTAACATTGGCTTTTTCTACAGCCTTCTGCTCAGGGTAAGGAAATATCTGGTCCTTTATACCAGGGGTTGTCCCTTCTCTGTACTACAATGAATTCACTTAGTGGAGCAGAAATTCTGAGCAATCATTAGTCCCTCTTGGACACCTCTGGAATAAATTCTTGCTTTCCAACACCTTTTAGTAAAGCTTTACATTTTGTTTTCCTAGGCTACAGTTTCTTCTCTGGATTTCACACCACACTAATATCTGTCTGTACTCCTCTTGTTGAATTGTTCATGCTTCATTATTTAAGTGCAGGGAATTGTAAGTAGCTGTTCCCACTTCATATACTCTTCCCTAGAGGGGTGAACTAGAATCTGCTGTTCCCTGTCTCTTAAGGAAGAAACACCTTCCATAAAAAGGAACCATGAAGCTCCCTTCATGGCTTCATTTCACACTAAGACAGACTTTTATGTGTGCATGCTGGTTCCAGGAAAATTTGCTTTCAAGTAAAAATTTTTGTCCTGTATATTGCTAAAGTCTTCATATTCTCTCCCTTAAGGTATAGACTGAAGTCAAAACTGAGAATATGCGTTTTTCTCAAAGGTTTTTCCCTGGCTCAGACAACTCCTCAAAGATGCCCTTCACCAAAAACACAGAATTCTATTTCAAAGGAGACTTTGGATTACTATGAGAAACAAAGAGTCAGTCAGGAATTCCTAAGCATACACTAGCATATCTGAATTTCTTAATAATGTGCTCATAATGTGCATTTATAGTTTCATCTGTTAATTTATTAAGAACAGTGACTTTTTAGATATATTTATGTTATGAATGAGTTGTGTTCATGAAATTCTCAGGCAGGATGAAAATCGAACTCTTAATATTGAGTATGAAGTAAGCACTTATTTTAAATTAAACTGTAAAGTGGCAGATGTGCACTCACTTTTGCAGGTAATTTTAAGTATTAAAATATATTGTACCTCATATGTCTTTGAAGTGAAGACTTCATCCAGACCTCTCCTGACAGAAACTAGGAAGTTCTTTCCTGGCTTTGTGATGTCCAGATCATGAACTTCTGTCTCTTTTTTAATCACTGTGCTTAGTCAGATATCCACCTGTAGGAATAGCAACCTCTGTTCTCCTCCCAGCAACGGGGCTCATATGGCACCCTATTTACACACTATACTCCTCTTTACTCATCTCATTTCTTCCAAGCAAGCCACTCTGAACAAATTTGTCCTGGGTACACTACCTTCACAGAAAGAAGAAAAAAAAAACGTGGTTAAATTTTCAGTTAGAGATGTGGGATGCCTTTTGAAGAGTACATTGGATTTAAGCACATACCCATCTCCTGATTAAAATTTACACAGATCTAACCTGCAAAATCAGTGAAGAACATCTCTTTTCTACTATCACTACTCAAAACTCCTACTGGGATCATTCTAACACCCTAAAATAAAGATCTTATTCTCATATTTATGATGTTTATTCTCAAGAAGTTGTGTTGCTCAAGAAATTTTTTTCGTTTTTTAGGGAGTGCAACTGTCAAATGCCAATGTAAGAAGTAACAAAGGAGCTACATGTCTTAGCATGGAGGCACTTATGCCAAACTGTCCCTAGATGTCGCTACACTTTCTGGCTACTTTATTATACCCTTTATTATTAAATGGGAAAGTATTATAGTTTCCTAATTTCTTCGTACAGAAGAAATAGAAAACTATCAGATAAGTAACCCAATTTCTTCAGAGTCACAAAAAGATATTCTATGTATATATTATTCTATGTAAAATATAGAATATATTCCACTAGTGTCATACTGAAATTTTAAAATCACTTTTATCACAGGCTTGTTTTCAGACTCTTTATTCCTAACATTATTCCTACCAAGTATGTTGGCTAATTGCGTTTGCACTTGCTTTCCATTTTCCATTATCTTGTGCCAAACCCAAGTATCTCCTTAAGGATATTCCCAAAGTTTCCAGATTCAGTTTTCATGCATACTTTCCTAGTCTTTCTGTCTTAACAATTTTTAAAAAGAGTGTCCTTCTACCCTCATCTGATTTTGACACTCAAAGACTCATTTATACTATACAAATGCTACAGGAAACTATTCTGGAAATTCAAGGCAGGGTTCAGGCCTGTTAGTGTTTTAGCTGATTCACACTTAAACCAGCATTTTGGGGTCAACATCCTTGTTTACATCCCAGTTTATCACCTCTCTGTATTTCACTATTTCTTACCTTTGGAAATAGTCTACAAAAAACGTATGCTCATTTCTACACATGAATGAAGTTTCCATATTGTCCAGCAACAGGAAGACTCTCCATTTTATTGCAAAGGCTACCAAAACATCTTCAGATCTTCTCAGTGTTTCAAATCTCAGTTATGCTGAAGCAGTCATTGATTGGTTGTCCACAAGATGGGGCTTCTACAACGGAGATCTTTCTACCAAATTCAAGATTCTGATGCGAGAGCTATGAATGGCATGACAGTTGACAGGAACACTTTTGGCCCATGCTTTCAATTTCTGGCACAGGAACAATCCTCACAAAAAGAACCCCCTCCCCACTTCTTGCATAAAAGCAATAATCTCTCAGGAGATCAAAACAGCAGAAAGTGATTTTACCTGTCGTTAACCCTTGCGCTGTGCTCCTGTACAGCTTATGAGTCAGAGGCAAGATGCACCATTACAATCATCCCACATCTTGTGGAGATTCTGTAAGGTCATCTTCTTCTACATGAGCTTTGGGGGAAAAGTATGCAGTTCAAAACACCAAGTGAAGGGCATGCTGTTCTGAGACATTTCCTAAGTCAATATGTAGCTCAATACATGAATTTCTAAAGCAGTCTGCAAGTCCACTGTTAAGATGTACCTGTTAAGATGATAACACCTCCAAGAAAAGTTAGAGAAAGTAGCTCCACAGGGTCTGTAACTTCTATCAACTTAACAAAAAGAGGGAAAAGTTTACTGTTACAAAAACTAACTTTAGGCATGCACTTCAAAATAGATAAAGAATTTATTCTTAGACACAAAAATTTTGAAACATTTTTTCAAAAAAAATAGTAATAAACCTACAGTACCTTTAGCTGTCTTGTTCCAGTGTGTGGGAAGTGTTTGTTTAAACAGTATGTGATTTCTTCTGCTAAAAAAAAAAAAAAAAAGGCCTCCCTTCTCTTCTGTCAGATCTTAACAGTTAAAACAATCAAGACTTTCATATCTTTTAAGGAACCTCCACACAACTAAAACCAGGACAGACTAACTGGGACTGTACAACTACCTTCTTGTATCCCTTCTTGTAGCACTAGAGAAATCAGGAAGACTTAATTTATGATCATTCCTGTTTTCTGCATGATGTAGTTGCTTTCTAGAAATATTTGCAGAAGCACAGTATTCTGTCAGATAACAGAAGTGTTCATGAAAGCAAAAGCAAATACTGGTACAAATTCCCAGGCTACTCTCCCTCTGAGAGAAGGGTGCACACACACGGACTGTTCAAAAAGCAAAACTGAATCTTAAGAAAAGGAAACACTTCTGGACAGATGGTAAAATTAATTTCCCAAAGACCAACTCCTCCCCAGTGCCAGAGCCAGTCATTCACAATCACGTAATGCGAAATCTTCAGTGGTTCCTCCTCGCATTCCTTCTGTTCAGTCTCCAGAAACTTGTCTTCTGCAATTCAGCTAGCTGAGTTGTCACAGACCAGTTTCAACAGGAAGTGCAAAATAGTATCCCTCAGAATAATCATCTGGAGAGCATAAAATAAGAAAATCTGAGTAGGCTGGAACTACCCAGAGAAGGAAAGAAAGTGACTGCGCCACAAACTGAAGTCAATGATCTTGCATTATGAAAAGGGAGGCACACCAAGTTTGACAAATGGCATTTTTGCATGTGCTAAATAATATTCTCTTTACGCAACACTGCGGTTTTAACTGGAGTACTCTGTACTCTGTCCAGCTTTGGATGATTACTGAAACAGTTGACCAAAGAAAGAGTCTGCAGGACAGTGCAATGGATGGGAGATTTACAAATCATGCTCCATAAGGAAGACTGAAACAAAGCAGTATGATAACAGTCTTAAAGAGTTTGACTCGTAGCAATCTTAGATACTACAGAAAAATTGAAATTACAAGGGATTAGAACACAGTACCTACAGATGTCAATTAATATCCAGAAACAGTTTCATCAGTTTTCTGTCAAGGAACAACAAAGACATAGGTATCCTCAGACTCGGACAGAGTTGTTTGCAGAGTTACATACCATAGGTTCTCATGAATCTTTCCATGCATCATTTTATCAGTCTGTTACCACAGAAAACCTATAGCTACCTGCAGAAAGAAAACAGAGATTTTTAGGCTGCAGGAAAAATGGTGAAAATCAGAGAAACAGGAAGACTGAGGAGAAGGTGAACAAAAGGTGGTTTAAGTGGCACAGCAGGAAGCATCTTCAACTTGGACAAATAACAAATGCCCCAATTCTGCTTCAAAGAGGAGCAAGCACGTTGGGTATTACATTAATGATGCAGTAAAATTGAAGCCTTTGTGAGAAACCAACAGTCTCAAGGATAACAGTCAAATTCAGATGAAGCAATATTGTGTTCAACTTCATACTCTCATAAGTTGAGGTAATTTTGGCTTCTGGACCTGCTACTCCAAATATCTATCTTTTCCCCACATCCTGGGCAGAATATTCCTGAACCCACAGAGATGGTACCTGATGACTAAAACACTGGCCACTGGTGAACTCTGGACAGAGCTCGCTCCTTGCAAATTCAGGAAGTATTTACACACAGCAAAAAGTGAATAAAGACCAACACTTCAATTAAAATCTAAAATTAAATTAAAATTTAAAAGATGAGTTAAACCACAGATTTCTGTGTATTGAATATCCACCCCTTATTAAATGCCAGCCCAGTACTCAAGTGTCCCAAAGCCTGTCAGAGGGACATGTCACCAAGTCACACTCCTGCTCAAACACAACAGTTATCCTACAGTAACCATGATTGGGAACTTCACCCCCCATTCTACTTACTCAATTTTTACCTACTGCCATGTTTTCTTATTGCCATTTTCTAAGGATATAAGGAAGGGTGAGAATTAAAATAACATGGCAGTAATGCATCTGTTATAAATCACCCAAGAGAAACGGAACAATATAAACCAGTCTGGAACCTTTTGGGGTTATCTGTATATAATCTACTGCAACTAAAACCATTCCTGAGACACTTGACCTAAACCACCTTTCAAAACCTTCAGTATGCGAAACTCACAGGTAATTATTTCCAGTGCTAAACTACTTTTGCAGTTTGAAATAATTTCCTAATGTCTACCTTAAATCTCTTACTCCAAGCACATCACCTCTTGCCCTAGACCCACTGAATATGAAGAAAAACATACTCCTTCTCTCTGCAGAGAAACTTTTAAAGAAGGTTTTTGAAGATCATTACCACTTCTCCCGGTGCTTTCCTTTTCTTTAAACTAAACAACCCCAATTCTTTCAGTGTCTCCTCTTATCATTTTTTCTAGGTCTCTGATCATTCTTGAAGTTGAGACTGTGGTAATATGTAGTACCCCGAGAAAAATGAAAATGGACTCCTACACAAAATTCACCATGAAGTTGGGTGACAGAGGGTTTGTTTGAAGAGGTTACTTTTGTATGACAACCGTCTGCTTTGTTGTTTCATTTTTTAATGCCAAATTACACGTCCTTTTTCTTCCTTGTGACATACAGCACAGGTGCCCCAGTGCATGGAGTAGCAAGGAGTTTTATCACACTCCTTGGTGATAAAACATTTTGGATGTGGGGAAAACAGTTACTATGGAAGACAACTTATTTTTGCCAATAAAAGAAAATATATCCTTACCAAGATGGTATCCTCAGGATAAAATGATACAAGTGCTATTTGTCATACCAGGGTAATTCAAGCAGAAGTTTAAGTAATTTTTAGAAACATGAGCAAAATGCTGCATCACAAAGTGCATTTCAGGGAAATATGTTAGTTCCATAATTGGATTCTAGTGCTGCATTCACTCTCTCAGAAAACAATATACAGTTGTAATATATACTGAGAAATGTCTACAGTTCAGCAAAAATCAACAAAACTAAAAATAACCATGTGCATTTTAGAAAATGTTATATTCTTTACAACCAGATAAATTAACTCAGTCATTCCCATAATCAGATCCACATACATAATAGAAGAATGTAATTTACTTCCATTCTCCAGAGGTACACGAGGCCTTTTTTTTTTTTTCCAGAAAAAAGGTTTTAAAATTGAAATGCGTCTTATTCACCAACATTACCTGAACAAACAGTGCTATCTCTGAACCTACGGGTACCATGGCATGGAAAGACTGCACCCAGAAGTTAATTGGGCTTCCGTATATGAACTGAGAAAATAATCTTATCCAGAAGATATAAGAAGTAAGACGTAATAAGAGATGGTAAGTACTGGGAAAATAAGCCTGATGGAAGAAAAGGAAGTGAAATAACTTCTCCATGCTGAGGACAGAAAAGGTCTTTCAAAAACTTTTGCTGAGCACGACATATTAAACATACCCAAAATGTTGTCCAACAACAACATGACCATGGATCATGCAACGTTAAGTCACCAAAGCGTCTTTTATCTATAAATTAGGCAATTTATGATGTCAGTTTTGCAGACAAACTATTAACAAGAAAGACTTTTCATGTACTCAGTGATTTTTAGATTTTTAACTCAAAAATAAAGGAATTTTTCACTAACATAGCTCATCATCTCTGGCTAGCTCAGACGAGACTTAAGAACACAGCATTATGCAACTTGTCTCCCCCTGTATCAAGATCTTCCAAAATAAAACAACCGTTCAATTGTTTGCATCCTCTAAAAACATTTTTTCATGAATTTCCATTTTGCTTTTAAAAATAAATTTCACTTAGAAGATGCTAGCTGCTAAACATGCAGAGTCATAACAGACCTGTATATGATACTGTGATATCCAAGACTTACACTGGAAAATTTCAGGCTACCTCGTTTCCATTCTGACAAGATTATAGACAATTGTTTAAATGTTTACAGGTAAGAAGAAGTTTCATGGACTTAGGTTGCCAGCTCTGTATTGATACTAGTCTGATACAAATGTTTGTATTTGCGTTCACCTTTTCTACCAGTAGTATCTATGCAGCCCTAAACCACTATGTGGCTTTTTCTTCCACCTGTAGGTTTGTTTAAGGAAAATCCAGGCTTATAATTATTTGTTCCTCAAATTAAGCGGGGGAAGTAAAAAAACAGAGAGAACTAAACCCATTTGTTAAACTGTCCTATGGTTCTGCTGGAACTGAGAAACTGTACTTGTAAATCGCATCCTCTCAGAAAAAAGGACCATATGAAAGCTATTGGTGAGCCTTCAAGTCTATGTGGAAGAAGAATCTCCTACAGCACCAACAGCTCATAAACAGGGGCCTGTTTTTTGCTTTGTTCTGTAGTCTATTTGGTCCACAGTCACCTCTAGCATTCTGCATGTACAAGGACCACCTCTGTGCCTGGTTCCACAAAAGCAGATCCTTCTAAGCAGCCTCTGTACGTAAAAATATTATCTACAGAAAGTAGGTATATTAAAGCCTGCCAGGTCTGTTCAATTTTCTGTAACTTAATACTGAAAACGATGAAAACAGTTCACATGTTCTCTAGAAAAAGACTCCCTTCAAATAGCTATTGAGCAATAAGGACAACCAACCTCAACTTGCAAAGCTTTTAGACTGCTTTCTTGTTCCCAAGAAATGTAGGAGCAAAATGATTAACCTCAGAGTCCCACATTTCTGGGAAAAGACATTTGTGAAGACAAGAATTTTTCCATTCTCCATCTTCTGTACCACTGTACAACTGCTGAGCTGGTGGTGCAAAGCCAGTAACGGCCTACCTGGTGTAACAGGAGTGACTGGCCTAGAAAACAAGTGGTTTAAACCATCCCTACTTCGAAGAAGCCAGTAATGACTGCTAATAGCAGGTGCAAGATCTGTGTGAGTCCACCATAAAAGCAGATCTCTTCTGGCATTTGACAAGTCTCCACCTTCGAAATGTAGCCCAGATTGGGAGCATCTTGTACCTACTAATGGGAAAGCTCTACCAGGGCTAAGCAGTTATTGCTTTTGGTAAGTAACAAGTAAATAAAGGTAATCTCTACACTGTGGGACCTCTAAGTACGTCCCAGCTGTGAACTGTGTATCAGATGAGACCAGAAGCCCAGCAATTGCACACTGCTTTCCAAAGAAAGGAAACCTTGGTGTGCCAGCCAGCAGGAATGCCCCACATGCCCCCACAGGACCCCCCACAACCTCCACAACAGCACCTCGACTGCAAGGCACACTGTGGCACGTACCTGTGGTCTACAGACCTACACCAACAACCCAGGCTGAAGCTCCACAGAGAGAACCAACCATGAAATGACAGCTGAATAAGGAAGTCTTTCAACTTGCCTGTAATCATGTTCCTGATGTTGCCACTGCACAACTGAAAATACCAGTAAGAGCGCTGGAGTCTCACCACCAGGTTGCGTTAACCTTCAAATCATGACTGGGTGAGGTGGTGGTGGTTCGCTGGATCCTCTCCAATGATTGCTTGCCTAATTCTCCTATTAAAAGCCAACATACTCAGAGGATAAACACCCAAATGACCAAGTCATGTACAGTACTCATTATTGTTTACAGCAGCCCATTGCAAAACCTCTCCATCACGAGCAGCGCTCGCAATTTACGCACCGTTTTTATTCTGGTTTTTAGTGAAGGCTAAAACTGTGTTTGAACCCCAGCTACAGAATTTACACTGGGACTGTTTAGGTTATCCATTGATAAGCAGCAAAACAAAACTCCTAAACAGTAATAAAGTGAAATCTTCAAGAAAGAACTCACATGGATAATCAGCAAAAAGCCTGTTCCCAGGCTGAGGGGTCCACCACAGGACCTCACAAATGCCTAAGTAAAGGTTGTAGATACAAATATATTACTGAGGACAACTGGTTTGTAGATACTTTGATCTAAGATGGAAGCTCTATCAGAGACGCCTGTGATAAACACTGCCCATACCATACTGCGTTACCAATAATACTTTCTACCTGTCCTCATCTGCACCAAATATGCTTTACTTTAAAAAATACTGTAACAAAAGTGGGGTTTTAAATATTTTCCATGGTCTGAATCTGAAGGACAGGGAAGGATTTTGAGGAAGGGTCACTGATGACAAAGCAGAAGGCACATTTGAAAAAATCATCCTGCAATGGAAAAAAAAAAAGTGATTGTTGTTCTTATTCCCCTTTGTGTGGGTCTTGTGCTAACACAGCAACGCAGTGGAAGAGGGGCATTCACTCCCCTGAAATCCCCATTTATCTATACTTGCATCCAAGTGTGAACACATTGTTTTTATGGAGAAAAAAAAAAAAAAGGAGCTAAATATATGGTTTACTTTAGCATGTATTTATGACAAAAGGAGCCTGAACGGCTGCCTTCAGAAACGCGGGAGTGACACAGAAGTGCCTGCTGCCGCCTATGCCCCACACCGGGGGTCATTCCCCTGCCTCTACAGCCAAAAACCCACGGGACGCCAGCCACGAGCACCGGAGGAACCCCCTTCTCCTCCCGAAGCACCAGCCCGGGGGTGACCCCCACGACCCTCGGCCCCGCACAGCCCACCACCACCGGGGCGGTGCGGGGGCTCCCTGCCGCCCCGGCCGCAGCCCCGCTACCGCCGTCTGGGCCTCACCGCCCGCCCATCCGCCGGTGTGGGGCGGCCTTTCCTCCCCAGCCGCGCCGCCATGCCCGGAAAACAAACAAAAACAAAGCGCTCCCGGGGGTGGAGCGTAAGCGGCACCCACCATTTTGGGGGCCGGGAAGAGCCCACCGCCCCACAGGCGGCGGCAGACAGACGAGCCCTCCCACCCTCTTTCCCATCCCTCCCGCCCCGCTTCGCTTCGTCCCGCTGGGGGGCGGGCGGGGCTCCCCCTTCCCCGGGGGAGCGGGGGCCTTGTCGGTTGCTAACCTGGCCCGGCGGGGAGGAGTGAGAGGAGGAGCCAGGGCGGCCTGTGCGACAAAGCCCAGTGCGCAGGGAGCTGGTGACCAGGAAGCAGAACAGCGCCGGGGCTGCCGCGGGGCGGGCGGACCCCACCGGAGCCCCGCTGCCCCCACGCCACCGCCGCCGCCCCCCAGGGGGGTGGGAGGCCGGTCCTGCCGCCCCCTCCCTTCCCACCCGCCCCC
>BJBW01005786.1:134819-184837 GCA_004320125.1 Scolopax mira
GCCCCCGGAGCCGGGGGGTCGGGACGGGCGCGGAGCGAAGCGCGAGGCGGCCGGGCTGCTGTTAAGCCGCTTAGGGCCGGGGCTGGCATGAGCCTCCCCGGCGGGGCGGCTGCGGGCTGCGCGCTGCGGCGGGGAGGCTGAGGGCGCGGAGCCGCCGCCGGCGGGGGCTGGCGGCCTGTCCCTGAGGAGGAAGAGGAGGAAAAGGAGGAGGAGGCGGCGGCGGAGGAGGAGGAGGGAGGGGGAGCCGGGCTCCCCGGTAGGTGGGGGGAAGATGGGGAACTGCCTCAAGTCCCCCACCTCGGATGACATCTCGCTGCTCCACGAGTCGCAGTCGGACCGGGCCAGCTACGGGGACGGGGCTGAGCCGGATCAGGAGCCGCCGCCGCCATATCAGGTAGGGGAGGGGGACGGGGAGCGGGGCCCCGGGGAAGGGGCTGAGGAGCGGGGCGCAGGCCGTTGGCCCTGAGGGCCGGGCCGGGGCCCGCTGGCTTCCCCCGCCGTCCCTGCGCTGGGCGGCCGCCCGAACCTCTCCCTTTCCGCTCACGCGTACCGGGGAGGCGCGGGGGGGAGCCGCTTTGTCTCTTCGTCTCGCAGCCCGTGCCTCTCGGCGGGCGGGCGGGCGGCTCGGGCCGGACCGGGGTCGGCGTGGGGCGGCGGGTCCAGCGGGGGTCCCGGAGGAGGGGGTGGTGGGCCGGGGACAGGCGGTGTCGGTCCGTCCGTCCGGTGCCGCGTCCTTTGTTACGTGCCGGCGGTGACATCACCGTCTGGCGTTGGGCTGCTGGGGTGACGCTCCGGGACGGGGGCGGCTTTGGCTCTGTCCGGGGCCCCTTCGCCGTCCCCCGGGCTCCTCTCCCGTATTTTTAGCAGCATCTGATCCCCAGTAAGTAACTGGATCCCGTGTCCCTCGGCCCGGTGGGGCGCCAGCAGGGAGGGGTTTCCCATCGCCGGGTGTGTGTGTGGTGGGTTTTTTTTGTTTTTTTTTCTTCTCTTCTGTCTCCGTGAGAATCTGTTAACTTACGTCTTGATGACGAAATCGAGCAAAAATAAATAAATAAATATGGCCAGGTATCTTCCTTTTCTGAGGGTAGGGTCGGTGTGGAGCAGGGATGGCCCTGGAGAGGGGAAGAGCTGAACTTGGGGTTGCACTTGGCAGCTCCTGGTGTCCTCCATCCCTTTATATAGAAATGTATATTGCCCCAGACAAGCCATCTACAGTCAGAGGTTGCACAGTACTTAAAAATGAGGGGGGTTTAAAAAAAATATAAAATACTTCCACTGGTATAGCTGCCCGTTTCATGCAAGTTCTAAAAGTGTTTTCCTGTCTGAGGTAATTGGTTGTCTTCCAGAGAAATCTATAGCAATGGCAGCTGGGCCACAGATTCTGGAGGGTGTTGGGAGCGCTCTGTTTCCCAGGGTGGGAGTCCTTTGGTGATTGCAGGCCTTGACGTATAATTAACAAAAATTGCAGGAAGCATTTAACTGGCCAGATGTGTAATGTACAAGTGCTTTAACAAGTTCAAAAACGACAGCCCTTGTCAGGAAGCCCCCTCGCAAGTGCTGAAGAGGAGCCCTTGCTGGTGCAGAGAAGCAGCCTTGGGGCCCGGTGGGTTTGTTTGGGTGCAAAAGCTTAATATTACGATAAATTTCCAGATGTGGGGATATTTTGGTTTGGTGGTTTTTTTCGGACTTGTAAACTATGTCTACTGAAGTCCAATAAAAAGAAAGTGCTTGGTGGACGATTTAAGTGTTTTTTAAGGTGGTGTTGGAAATTAAAGCCTGAATTGTTCCTGTGGTTTAGGAATGCATTGTATTTTTGTGAAATCAATGTGTTAAGTTTGACTGATTGTCCTATTTGTTGCATTTACATCTGCAGCTCTAGAAAGGGTTGTGGAGGTGGCATTCTTTTTTTTTTTTTCCCTTTGAAAACAACCAGTTATCTCTTTTAAGAGTCATAAATGGTGTATATGCCTTATGCAGGTCTTCTCTGGTGGGTTTCAGTGTAGATAAGGACTCTTCCTCCAATGTTGGGTTTTTTTTAATTTATTTTTTCTTGATGAATTTCTTGTTCATAAGTGTGGATGATTGACTGAGACCACAGTAGACAGTAAGATGAATGAACCTACAGGTGTCTTGTTATCGAGTGAGTGCATTCATAGCAAAATTTCCCCCACTTGAACAGAGCTGGGAACCATCAGGTGATGTGCCCGCAGGCACTTGGCTTCTCAAACATCGAACAGCTTGTCCTGAGAGCTCCTCCACTCATCCCAGCAATTCCCAAAGCTTTTCCTTGAGGTAGCGTTTTGTGTCTCCATATAGTCAAAATTCAAAGCTACTGTTTTGACAGATTTTTTTCAACCACAATGGTTTGTTGTATTTTTATTATTTTTTTTAAAAGGCCTTACCTACAATATTATGCAGCATTTAATGTGCTTTGAAGTCGAGGGGATTTAGAATTGTGAATTTTGGAGTTTACAGTGTGAACAATTTCTTATGCTCCCTTATTGTTGTTGTGGTAGCAGTAGGTCACTCTCATTCTAACTTTCAAGTGTCACTGTGGATGCAGTGCTACAAATGGGAATTTAGGAATCTTGTCCTTGGGTGTGATAATTACTTCTTTCACAGTGTCTTAACTGGAATTGGAGTGTATGTGAGACTATGTAAACCTGAGGAAGGAAAGCAAGGGAGGGGATAAAATGAGTTTGAAAACTAGCTTGTGGCAACTGGCAGTGTCGGCAAGAAACTAGGAGATGAACAATTTAAAACCTAGCTACTTAAATTTCATCTGTAAAATGGATGTATTCTAGGAGAGAATAAAACCTAGTATGTTTGCTTCTCTTGGGTTTTCAGAAATATGTGTCCACTTCCTGAAGAGGTCTTGCAAGGTACACGAACCAGGAGAAGGAAGCTTGTTGGGTGAAGATACAGAGTTGTAGAAAATTGCTTCTGTGTCTCTTATACAGGTGTTAGTTACTTGGACATATAAAATACTATTTTTGGGTTTTGACAGGATTGTGCCATGGGCATCCATATGGTAATCTTGCTAAGCCATAATTTTTCTTTAGCTACTTGTTTCTAACTGTAAAATGCATCCCCAATAATCATTTCAGTATCGCATGTCAAATTTCTTTTATCAGCAAGTGCTGTTGAATAGGCTGTGTAAAAATTCCTGCTTCCAAAAGTGAGATTGAGAATCAGATTGGTAGTATGGACACAGGGACTAATAGGGAATGTAACTTCCATTCAGAGGCTCTGCAAATATTTGTCTCTGCTCTCGGTTTCTGTGGCAGTTCACGTTGGAAAGGCTTCAGAAAGGAAGCATCTTTTTAAGCAGGTATCGGAGTTAATGAGAACATAGCCCGTTAAAACATCAGCCATTTTCCAGTGCATCCAGCTTAACAGCTAACGTGGGAAATAATTAAAACCCACCAAAAAAAGACTGTATTTGTGTGTGTGTGGAAAGGAAGTGATTTCAAGAGTGGACCAACATTTTCATAGACAGATGCTAATTTTGGATGCCTCCATTTTAGAACCCAGGAATTACAACTGTTTTTCTAAGTGCTAAGCACATGCAACTCCATTTTTAACCAGTGAATCTGTGATTAGGAATGAGTTAGCTTTGGTTTTGTTTTTTCTCAAGTCCTCAAAATTTAGTATGCTTTACAGTTTGTTTTCCTTTTCTGTGTATGCCTTCTTCGCCATCTGTTGGCAATATGCCTTCTGCTGTTTTTCCATACAAGTTCACTGTTTTTTCCAGTTTCTCTTACTCTAGTAGTTCTTCTCAAAGACTTCATTTTGCAGACCAGATGTGCCACTTCTCTTCATCCTTGTCTCCTATTTCTGTTCTTAAATAGTTCCTTAATAGTTGCAGGAAATAATTTGCCAGTTTATTAAACATTGGAATTTTATATAGTAGAGAAAAGAAGTAAAGTATTCTTTATTTTATTAAGTTTCTTAAAAGTACTGCTGTGGACAAAATATGCTGCAGTCTTCTGAAAAAAAGATGTATGCTACTCACTAAATTAATAACCTAAAAGCATGAGAAATAAGTGCAGGTACTGAACTCATAAAAGCATGTTTGAAATGTTGATGTGGCAGAGAGACTAATAAAATATTTGCCTCTTTATTTGAAGAGGTCCAAAGTGTACTCTGGTACTTGGTGCTGCCGTGTGTTGTCTTACAGGCCCAGATAAAATATTTCAGTGGATCTATTTTTTTTTAATTTTATTTTATTTGGAGAGATTAAATTAAAAGCTTTTGACCTGGATACTCCTTTTGATGAGACCATAGGCACGAAATGAGATGAGAGATGACAAACGTGAGCTGAACCCGTGTCATGCTCCCATAATCTTCCAAAAGCTGTTGGGGACAGCAGGTCTTGAAAGTGCCATTTAGTATATCTCATGGCTTCTCCTAAACTGAGGTTGCTGCAATGTCCTCCTTGAGCCTCCCCTGTTAACTGAGCGTTGCCTGTACGCATTGTACCCTTGTCCCCATCTATCTGTCTTGTGGTGCTTTGTGCCAGCTGTCCCTGGTTCAGGGAGGTGGCCCAGCAGCTCGGGTGATGGTGACCTGGGTCAGTCAATCTCCAGGATCTCCTCAGCCTGAGTGCAGTGCTGTAGATGCAGCCCTGGAGTGTTGCTTGTCCAAGGCGCTGAGGAAAGACTTGATTTGAACAGTTGGAAAACTCTCCTGAAAGTATCTCCTACATTTCTGTGTGACACCTGCCCCTGTGGATGCGTATATTGGATGTATTGTGCTCAACAAAGAAGCAAAGCTTTTATTACACTCCTGTCATGACTTAAGTAATATATTACATTGTTGTTCCGATGCTGTCTTCTCAAAGGCACAGTAATTAATTAAGAGTTGCAAGCCAAATTAATTCTGATACAGGAGTTGCACCCATTTATAGAAACATCTATACACAATTCTCTTAGGCTGCAAATGAGATGATTTATCATCTGTGATGGTGTGTATTGTACAAGGAGGATGACTATGGTAGTATAATGTGCTATAATTTGACATTGAGTGGTTGTGCAAAGCTAGAACTGCTGGTATATGTTGGAACAGCATAAGAGGAGGAAAGATGCGATGGGAAAACATTACATGCAGAAAGCTAGCCATGAAAAAAGCAAACAAACTAGTAAGTTTACTTTCATGTAGGAGAAAGGAGTGTATTTAAAGGTTGCACATGCAGGTTTTGCCCTTTTCTCTGCTTGTTCTCCACATCTCGCTTGATGCTGTGTGTGAATTACAGTTGTGTTTGTGGATGTGGACTGAAATACTGCTTCAGTCCACAATTCCTCATTCCAGTGAAACTTCAAAGGGCTTCAAACAAGAGTGTTTCTCTGTTGGTGCATTGCTGGCGGGTGCCCTCTGGCAGCAGTGCCCTACCTGCAGATCAGCTTCAGCTGCACGGATGGAGTTTGCTGCCTGGATGAGTGATGGTGGAATCAGCCAGTGGTGTTTTGTTGTTTACTCCTTTTCAAGAACAGGATTGCTTAAGCTACCTCATATAACTGTGTCTCAGAAATGAACAAGTGGTATAATAATGTTCTGGACTGATACCTCTAACTGTGAAAGACCAAGCACTAAGTGCTAAAGTCACCCCTGATAAATTGTTACGATACGACTTAGAAGGCTGCATTCAGAAAATCTGTACACCCTTCATGTCTTAGGGTGCTGTTCTGGTAAATTGTTTGAAGCAATTAATAAGCCTTTTTTTTTTTTTTTTAATGTCTGTCTAGAGATATTAGTAGATTATGTGTATTACGAACTTCATTGTAATAGTGTCCAAGGTTATTTGGTTAGTGAACAATGTGCCTGACGCTTCCTGCTCCTTCCACATCTGAAGAACTTAGCAAGTTGTCTAGAGAATTTTGTTGCTGGTAATCAGCTTGAGACAGAGAGCTTCCTGAGGCTGCTAAGTCTAACTTCCTTTCTAGATAACGGTTAGAAAAAACTGTGCACCTGCATTTCCTGTCTTAATGTGTACTGGTTTCTGTGTACCCTGCCAGGCTAGCTGGTGCCATCTTCCATTTTGTGAGGGGGAAAAGAGAGGAAGGAAAATAAAGGAGACCAGATGGTATCACAGGGTTAGGTAACTCTAATCTTCAAAATATCCATTCATAAACTGGTTTTAATTAAAATTTTAATGAATATTGGCTGAATATTGTAATTCTAAATATGCATTAGACATGGCTAGAGGAAATGGGAAGTATATGCCAATGTTTGAGTTCTCTATTATCAACTTTCTATTATGAAAACCAGAGCCAGTTTGTAGACTCGGTGTTGTTGAGTTGGCAATCAGTAAGGATCTGTTCCTAGCCATTTGGGCCACAAGGTTTTCCAAGAAGAATTTTGAAAAGAATAGGATATATTTATAATTATATTTGATGGAACATTGCTTGCTGTTTTACATGGATTTCTGCAAGAAATGTCATGAGTTGGATGAAGATGCTATAGGAGGTTCCTCCCTGTCTGTGTCCCTGTTCATCAATTAAACAAAGGAAATACACTTGGTTTAATGAACATTTTTCAGACCTTGGTAATGGTTGTAGTAAAACTGGTTGCAAAACATAATGTCAAGAAACTAAAAATAACACCACTTGCTTGTGACAGACTTGTGTCTTCCAATCTTTGTGCTTGTCCTTGTTACTGCCTCCCTACAGACACACAAAGACAAACGTATTTATATTTTGAAGAGCTAATGGTCTGTGGAATAGACTAAAACAAATCAGCCGTGACTTCTCTATGAGCTAATGAAACAGTTCCTAAGAGACCAAAGAATTACAAAATGAGCAGGTTTTTAGAGATGTCATGGCTGAGTTAAAACCTCTCCAGGGGGAAAAAGCTGAAGATTCACTATTCTTTGATTCTAAAAGGCAAAGGAAGCTTCGGTCTTGATTTAGAGTGCAAGAAATACTTGACCTGATGTTGTGAAGGTATCAAAAGTGAAGATGTGTCTTGCTTCCTCAAGGTAGGAAGTGTTTTTGTAGAAGTTGGCAGAAAGTCAAGAAAGATACCAACCTCTTAGGGGCATCCGCAGCAGCAACCTGTCCCAGCAGAGCCAGAGTCGATGTATAGCTTTTGGCTGGGTACAACTGAAAAAAGCCCCATCCACAAAACTAAACATTCCCCCCCCAAATCTGCTAAAAAATCTCTCTAGCAGCCCTAGCATAAGCATTCATCATCTTAGTTCAGTCTTTAGTTTGTAACTTGTGGCAAATGACTTAAGTGGTCTGTGCTTTAGCTTCCTCACTGTAAAATGAGGAGTAAAGAAGTAATAAACTTTAGTGCAGGCATGCTTAGTAATTTAATTCCTGTTTATAAAGTGTTTCATGATTTGATTTTAATAAAACAATATTGTTCTGTTACAAAATGAACCTCTGCAGGAATATGTGACAAACCTGCTGCTGTAGAGGGGAAGATCTGTTTAAGGCAGTAGATAAGTCTCCTAAAATCTGCTTTGGAATCTGATAGTTCAGCGTTTATTTGGCAGCCTGTCTTCCAGATGCTCGATTAGTAGGAATGAAGAGGCCGTGGAGGTAGCAATAAGAAATCTTGCCTAATCAGGATGATGAATCTTCATTATGCTGGGAGATTGTGCATTCTTTCAGGCAAGCCAACCCAAACAAGCAATACCGCCCTCCCCAAAATCCAGGACCACCGTGTGTTTAGGAAGCTCTTATGTTTCCCGTATGTTCCACTGGTTCTTTTGTGATCAGCAGCTGTTGCTGGCTGTACATCTGGACTTCGGTTTGAGAACCACGTAAAACAAACTAGTTTTATGTTTTGAAGAGATAATGATCTGTGGCATGGACGAACACAAATCAACTGTGACTTTCCTATGAACTAATGAAACAATTTCTGAGTTACAGAGAGCGGTTGTTTTATTTACCAGCCCTTCGTAGGAATCTGCCGGCCGCTCTGTTTCTCATCAGTGAAGAAGAAAGTCAGAATGCTGGTGGCATAAAAGCTGCTGGGCCACAATCCACACGCAGTGACATGGACAAACAGCAGATGCGTGTAGCAACTGGAGGAGGAGATAAAAGAACCGTCCTTTCAACCGTAGTTGCGTCAGCCAAATCACAACCAGCTGGTTTATTGCATCGGGCATTTCTGCTGATCCACCAGAACGCCCGGGCAGGCTCTGCTCCACACTTGTGCACGCACACATTCAGCCTATTGAAGGCTGGCTGATTTTCTTTTTTTTTTTTTTTTTTTTTTGGAGCATTCTCATCCTGCCTCTCTCTTGTTTTCAGCCACTGGTTTGGTTTAGGGATGATGTAGACCTGAAGTGCCTGGGGGAGGACTGAATCTGTGGGAGGAATGAGAGAAACTGTGACTCAGGAAATTCAGTTTCTCCCTTTAGCCCCAGCATGCAGTGATGAATGTGCGGAGTATTATCCATGCAATACTGAAACCTCTTTCTTTTGATCATACTTTTTGGACACTAGAAAGGCCTCTGTGTCTTCTCATCAGTTCTTTCCCTGCTTGGAGCAATCTGTATTTCTAGAGGCATATCTCAGTAGCACTCCTTGTATGTACCTCACTCAACTCCAAGGCCAAATGCCCATGTGGGGACAACCTTATCCTCAATCAAAGAGAAATCTCTTTGGCTTGTCTGGCTGATAATGCCAGGTTTTCTAGAGCTTGGGGTTGTAGCTAGCCCACATGCCATTAGGGCTAAGAGAGGTCCTAGAAGCATCAAGGAAACGCCCAGTTTATGACTAATAAAATTTAATGAAGCCACAAGAATACCCAGTGGTGAGCAAAATGTCATTCAGTGCTGGTTTGGACAAAAGCAAGGAATCTGCTATCCTGCAGCCATAATTAAAACTATTAAATTTACCAGATGCTGTCAATTTCTAATCTTTGTTATGGCATAACTGCTCTTTTTTAAAAAAAAAAAAGTCAGACTAGACTATAACCCAGACTATCTGTAATTAGCAATATATTCTTGCATGGTAGTTCTGTAGAGGCTGTAAGGTTTCCCTATAGCCCTCACCACCATCACTCTTTATAGCTCTCCTGATGATTTGTACACAAGCACTACCCAGAAGGAAATGGAGCAATATTTACCTGACTTTATTTATTTCCATAAGATGCATCTTGGTCATGAGGGATAGAAATCTCTTATGACTCGGTGTGCGAGCGTTGCAGAATTGGATGAGGTTGGGTGCTTTTTCCCTTTCTGTTTCAGAGCTGCAGGGGACTTATCTAAGAGATCAAAGTGCATCAAATTCCATTATTTCAGTATCTATGGGACAGTATAATGCATGACTAGTGTGGGATGATGCCAGTGTCTGACTTTTATTCATCAGTGTAATTAAGCACAGATGCAGAGTTTGTTCTGTGTACTGAACGTTAATCACAGCATTTTATTAATACAGTTGTTGAAATCTGTTATTGAGACTAAGTGTAGACTAAGACCAGTATTTGTTTTGCCTGAATAAATTAATTTTATTTAAAGCTTAGAAAGAAAAGTGATTGCTCTCAGGTTTTGAGTGAACAGGTGTAAGCACTGCTTGACACAGACGTTCCAAATTGCTAAACTGGTTTGGTCTGTGCTGTTGCTTAACAGAAGGCAGTGAACTGCTGTATTCAGTGGAAACTGTATAAAATGCTCGGATCAGCAAACTAATGCTCTACATTCAGGTTTAGTTAAACCACTGAAACTTAATATTTAACACCTGTAGGCTTTTATTTTATGCTCTATAAGAGTACTTAATTGCCATTGCCAGTTTCTGATGTTTTGGGATTTCTCTTGGTTGTTTTCTGTTTAGGTATTAGGATTTGTGTTGCAGTTGTGTCCAGGTATCTTCAGTTTAGCTTATGAAATGTGACTAAGTGATTGCTTTAGTAGTGTCTGCCTCACAGAGTTCTGTAATGTTATATCTATATATTTTGAGACCTTGGGGCATTTGCAGGTTGTCCCAAAGAGAGTAGCATCCTTGAAAGTATATTGCCCTCCTTAAAAAGTAAACTATATCACTTCTAAAATTCAAGCAGAAAGACTTAAATTAATTTAACTGTTAATTCTTTTCTAGATTAGTGCTTTTTCACCTCCTGGTTCCTGGGTCTCTGAGGCTCTACGGGCTGTTTTCACAGTGCTCACAAGAGCTAATAAAACCCTATCTGTAGTCACTAAGTTGCGAATACTTGAAAATTTGTAGGGATCTGCAAATTGTGAACTAGTGAGAAGCATTGTGTAGCCAGTGTTACTGTAAGATCTGTCCTGAGCCAAGAAGGCTCTTCTGCCTTCCCTGACAGGCATGCCTCTGGCTAATGGCATCCACATGATGCTGTGGTGGCTCTGATGGCCAGATCCCCTTCAGCAGCTACACTGAGCTAGATGGTGGCCTTTGGCCCAGACCTGAGTGGGATGCTCAGTTGTTCTCCTACCCCATGCTCGATGGAAGTGGTAGTGTGGTACCTAATCCATCGGAATGGGTTCATATGATAACTCACCTGGAGCTCTGCTGGGCTGTATGTAATCCTTTCAGCCAGTCATCTGTAAGAACCAAAAATTTTACATTATGCCTAAATTTAGACTAACTATGGAATTTCTAAGAATTTAAGTTGTATTTATTTCACTAGTTTAGCCACAGAGTAAAAGTAATTTTATCAAAGAATGTCCATTCCTTTTGTCAATATAGCGGGGCTCTTGATTTACAGTAGAGGGAGTCAGTTATTCAGAGAGACAGTGTTTAATGACTAATGACTTCCTTTAGAAAAAAAAAAGTACTATCCACACAAAATTTCATGCTCCAAGTAATCGTTGTTTTTCTATAAACTGTATTCTTGTTCACTGAGTAACCTGTTTTTCTATCTCCCAGGAGAAGCAAGATGACCTAGATCTAGATCTTCCTGGGGAAAAGTTCACTTCACCCTATATATAGCTTCTCCCAAAATGTCTTGATGTACCTGTCACTTACTCTGAGCTGATAAACTGAGGAGAAAAGAGCTGTAATTTTAGGCTGAGGTAGGAAAGGGGGTGTGTTTTCTTCTTCTTCTTTCTTTGGGGTCTAGTAAATACATCTTACACACTTGCCACTGTCTGGATTCCAGCATGGTGAAGGCCAACCTTCCAAACTCCCAGCTGCAACCTACAGAACTTCATGTTTCTGAATCTCCTTAATGTGCTGTGACTGGATAAAGACCAATTACCTCATGGTTAATGAGTGAATTGGATCATGCCTTCATGCTGGCGGGAGTTTCTGCTGTGGACTCTGAACGTGATGTCCTGGGGTTGATGTGTTCTTTGCTCTGGTCGGGTCACACAGATGGAGATTCCTCCAAGCAGGGCTGCTGGCACGGTGGTATTTTTGTTGGAAAGCAAAAACTGGGAAAATAGTAGTAACAACTACGTCACAGATGCTACCAAACAGGCTCTTGGTGTTGAGGGATCAGACAAATGTTTACACCACAAGGTAACGAGTCAAGCAGTGAAGAGTACTGTAGGCTGAAGGAAGCTTGTCCATCCCTTTGTCAGTGTAAGGCATTTTTTTTTTTTTTAATAATAGGGGAGTTTATCTAAGTTAGTAGTCAGTCCCTCAGCAACTTGAGCTGTTTTGGCCTTTCTGGGCAGAGGAGGGTACTTTCTGTGTCCCTAAAGAAAGTACTATGGCCTGATGCTCCTCTTCTGGGGCCATTGCCACACCAGGGATGGGTGCCAGTGGGACCCATGGGTACTCCTGTGTTGGGGTGTGCACACCTCTGGCACATGGGAAAGCTAGCATCTGCTTTTTGGTTTATCTTGGTTTGAGGCAGAATTCTCCTCCAGCACTTAGAAATAATGGCCTTGAGAGAGGCTGCTTGGGATTGAACATGGCTGAGGCCAGAAGAGAGGCTTGGGGACCATCTCTGTGTTGTGTGGACCACGAGCTGAAAGCAGGTGCAAATGCAACCTGCCTTGTGATTGGCCTTGTGTGTGTCTGTGTTTCTGGGGCAAAGAGGTCTGATCTAACTATCCACTGCTGCCAAAAGGGACTGCTTTGCTTTTCCCTCCTGTTTTCCACTTGCGGCCATGTGCTCCACAGTTGCCTTGTGGTGGCTTTGGTTCTTATCTGATCCCTCAGTGAGTCAGCTCATACACTTCAAGTGTCTGAAATGGGTTCTTTTGCTCTTATTTTCCTCCTGTCTTATTACTGAACCAGACCGACTTCTTGGTGGAGATGAGATTTATCTGCACTCTTTGCCATCTGTATATTGCATTTTACTTTGTGACATCTCTGGAAAGGTCTAGAGGTGCCAGGTATTAGATGTGTGCTATTACCACCCAGTACTACAGGAGCTTTGGCTTCTCCATGTTGCAATTCAGGATATCCTCAAACTTAATTGCATACCTGAGCGTGCACAGAAGGAGTATCTGAAGGTTTGGGCAGTGGATGCATTTGGGAATGGTCCGTAGATGAAACGCAGTCTAAAGTGGAGTGGGGTGGTGTTTTCAGTGGGAAGAACTTTGCTGCTTCAGGACAGATCTCTGATGGAGACAAAGACTTAATTCCGTTTTTTAAAAAATGTGATTCTTCTGATTAAAAACAAAAAGCCAAAACCAAAATACAACAAAGCATAATAAAAGAATACAAGTTTGTCTGCCACAATCGCCGTTAGAAGTCGCTTGGGTGTTCCTTCCTCACTTTTTTTTTTTTTTTAAAGAAGCTTCATTAGCGTTACCCGGCAGTAGTTTGTGAGTACATTTGGTAAGTGCAGGACTGGGTGAAGACTTTTGCAGCCCGTTGGTGTTGCTCAGCAGACTGTGCTATCCCGTGGGACACAACTGCCCACAGTAACATCATTCATCTGCTCTGTGGGGTGCTGCTCTGCCTCTCTTCCTCACACAAGCCCTCCAGTTATGACTCTGTGGATGCTTTCCAAAGTCTGAACATAACTCGGCAAGCTTTGCCACTGCTGTTAGGAGCTCGATTACCTTTGTGCATATGTATGTGAGGACTGCCAGTGTATGTGGCTTTTATTAAAACAGCCTCCCTCTTGTCTAAAATGTTTGGAATTAAGAAATTATTTAAGTATGCAAGAGCAGAAGCTAAGCTGGCCACCTCGATTTGGCTGTCCTGTTTTACGTGTTGTTACTCCTTGTTCTAGTTTGGTGTCCCTCAGGAGAGGCCACTACTCTCCTATTGAAGCTTGTCTTAATTTAAAGCAAATTGCGGGACAAAAACCTGTTTCAAGAAATGAACTCGAGAAGCAGATCTTGGCGCTTTTTCATGTGTCTGCTAATGCAGCATTTCCAACTCTTGTCCTTTCTGCAGTAATGACACACTCTTCCATTGCTCAAACCTCCTTGCTCTGTACCTTTCTGGTTAGTTTTCTGAATTCAGAACCAGTAATACCAAACACAAGCTTTTACAGCTTTTTTGGATCTCATGAACTGGGTTGGGTCAGGCTTAATTTTTGGCTTGAAGACTTACAGAAAAACAAACCCAAAAGCCTGAAAACCACAGGAGATGGGGCTGGTGGGGCAGTGAGGGTCACCGGGAAGCAAACCAAGGCCCAGCACCTTGTTGGGCCTGTGGGGCACTGCAAGCTGTAGAAGTTATTTTCTGAATGAGACTGCTTGCTGCCACTAATGTTTCCTTGATTTATTTCACAAGATACGCTGGCCAGGTTTCAGTCTCAATACAGTGATGCATTTCAGCTGGACAGAATGTAACTATTTAAATTAGACCAATAGCTATTGCCCTCTCTCACTTAAAAAGACTTGTCGTGCATCAAGCTGAAGTAAGATTTTTTTTTTTTTTTTTAAATAAATATCTTAGATGCAGAGTGGTTACTGTGTTCCAGCAATAAGGTGCCTATATATCAACCCAGCAGGCAGTAATCCCACATACAGTTGTTCATGGATGGCCATACGTTTTGCTTGGCGCAGGCCAAATCCTCACCACCGGTGCAGCTGCCTGGTGCTACTCAAGCAGCAACACAAGTGGGTTTGTGAAGCTGGAGATTCAGAATATGTTAAAACTTCCATCCTAGCATACAGTCAGCACAATAAGCCTTATAAAGTGGTTTTTTTTTTTGTTTTTTTTTTTTCCCCCAGCCCTACCTTTGCTCCTACTTCTGCCTCTAGATTGTGCTGAAGGAAAAAGGGTTTGCCCACACTGTAGGTGTCTTCCACCAGTGGGCTATTGAAAACCCAGCAGAGATCAAACCAGAATTGCTAGTGGAAAATGATTTTGTCCAAAAAAATTATTTTCTGACTTATAAAGGTTTTGCTTTGTTAGTCTCTTAAACGTTCAGGTGAATGTGACGGTGTCTGCAGACATTTCTAATAGCTTCAACAAAACAAGGCTCGGGTTTAATGAGTGTTATCTTCTGTATTTTATTTAAATTTGCTTTGAGTTAAATATGACAAGCATCATTGCTAGTTGTTACACTGCATCATGGATTATATTACTTTGGATAACAGCCCTGTTTGGTATAGTGTTGGAAACTGCATATTAACAAGTGTATGATCTGGACTGTTTTCTGGTGTCTGTGAAAAGGGGGGGGTGAGGTGTGATATATGGATAGTTTTGTCTGTGCTCAGTGATTTTCTGCAGATAACGTGATTTTTGCAAGGTGCTGGTCAAGCTTGCCCCTTATTATGTCTACAGGGACCCTCTTCTGATCAACCAAAAAATAAGGCTCAAGAAGCTATTTAACAATTACAGATTATTTATGGCAAACTCTTGTATTGAAGAGATCTTTAGTTGTTTTTCTGATGTTTACTCTCCTGATTTATTTAGAGATCAGTCCTTTATCCCTTTCAGCCTTTGTTTTTCTAGGCTAATGTTTCTATTTTTATTTTGTTTGTTAGTGAATGTGATATTCAAGCAACTTGGTTTTCCTGAAAAAAACAAAATCTGTCTTACCTGTAGTCAGTAAGACAAAAACAAAAAAGAAAATATTAAAGTAGAGTATATTTTAAGTGATTGAGGGATCATTGACTGACTTCTCAGCATCTTGCAGTGAATTTTGTCATGGTGACTGATAATGGAAGACATAGACAATATTTAGTTTAAATCTGCAGAACGTGCAGCTCAAGTCCAAGGCACAAGCACCTTTTCATGTGCTGCTTGTGATTATTCTCTTTTATTGGGGTAAACCATTCTATAACATGCGGAATACCTCACCAGGAACGCAGCGTTACATAAAATGATACAAAAAAAAAAAATCAGAAGCAGGCTAATATTGCAAGGCTAATTTCTGTACAAAACTTAAGTGGAGCAAAGGATTCTTTAACCTGATCTGCCAGTCTGAAATTGCTCTGTAGGGACTTGCTGTATGGCTTTCAGCAGATTTCATTTGATGAACATTGGACTCATTTGAGTTCATGGAGAAACCCATGCCCAGCCCTTGTCTGCCCCCAGGGAAGCATCTAGGGCTGCCCATCTCCCAGAACAATTGCTTGATTTCTGCTTCTACTGCCTGATTCAAAACAACAAATGAAAGAACAAAAAATAATTTGGTGCAGTAATTTCTGTTTGTGTCTTCACTGCAGTGGAGATCCATCTATAGGAAAGGAGGTATCCCAAATAAAGACAGGAACTCAGGTTCATCTTGCTACCCTGCCCCTGTGGTTCAGAGATTACTCAGCACATCTTCTGCTGTCCCCAGGAAAGCACCTTCCCTGACTTCACTTGACCGTGGTGGTGTGTAGGGAGATAAACTGGGTTTTGTCCTGTAGGTCCTTGGGCTTGGAGAGGTGGCACTAAATACTGTCTGCTTCCCAGGCTACTCTGCTGCACCGACTGTCTCAGAGAGGCATTTGAGAGATGTCCTTTTGGGGACTGGACTGTATGGTGAGCTAAAAAGTCTAGAAAGATAATGAAATTATTTCTGTAGTAATTGTAGTAAATATTTCTGCTTACGGAGTCAAAATCCGAGCAAGAAGCTTCTTTTTCTCTTCTCTTCGTGCCTATCTGGCTATTGTGGTTACCTCTGTAGCTACACCCTGATAACTCCCAAGGTAACAAGGCGTATTCTAGACTAAATGTCATAAATTAAAGCTAGGTACTCCCAGGTTTTTCGTGATAGTTGTTTTGCTGTGGCTGTATATTTTTTTTTGGATACAGTAACATACTGAATATCTCCAGATTTACTGCCTCAAAGCTCAGTGTTAGCCCATTCCAGTCCTTTATTGTGACTGTGTTTGTCTGTGTGTGTATAAACGGGGAAAAACTTATTTTAGTGCTTGTGTGGTCACAGCAGGACATGGTTATTTTACCCAAAACATGAATACCATAAGCAGAAGTATTTCTTCATATCTTCATAAAGCCTGAAAGAGTGTTGGTAGCATAATGTTAATGATGTTAAGCTTTCATTTCTGCCTCTGAGGAGCCCTGAAGGTAGCACGTACCTCACCTATGGTAGAGTTACACTTGGGTGCAAGGGCCTGAGCAGGTCCCTTGTACCGATCCGTCTAAACTGTATTGGAGTATTTGAAAGTCAAGGTGATGTTCTTAGGAAACAAGTGCTTTTTAAACTTGCATAGCTAACCTTTGTATTTCCACGTGATCTTTTCAACTCCAGCCATAAAACTGCGTCCTGTCTATCGGTGTGTTGGGTGTCCAGGGTTTCTGGTGTAGCTCACACGACACGAGATCCCTCGCTGCGTATGGATGAGCTAAGGCTGGAGATCTCCAGGCTTCGCAGCTGCTCTCCAAAGGGGTGTCAGGGTGAAACGGGCCTTTGTCTTCCAACCAGTCAGTCCATATTGGGAAAAATGACCCCTCTGTTTTCATGTCCCTCCTCTCAAACAGTTTTCTGTTCTTCTGAGATTTTGTAGCAGCCTCAGCCTTCATTCAGGCAAGTACTTAAGTAGGCGCTCAAGTGCCGAGTCCCTGGTAGTGTTTGAAATCCTTACTAAGTGAGCTGCTACTGGGGTAGTAGTGGGGACCCTTGTAGATATCACTCTGTGATGCTTGCAGTCAGCAGGATTAATCCATTGTGGAAGTCTCAAGTTTTCCTTCAGAAAGCCAATTTTTAATGTAAACAAAGCTTTTGCCACCTTCCATGAGAACGGGTGTAAGCAGGGGAACGGCCTGATGAAGTAGAGGTATTTCTTCATGCCATTGGGGTTGAACAAAGTGAGAGGGAGCTGTGGTGACTGAAGAAGCTGGACAAGATCTCCCCATCTCCCCCCATCGCCCTAGTGGAGCCTTGGACCTGCTGCAGTTCCCCCTTCAAACCACCTACCATGAAAGCACCGTGCGGAGAGAAACACAAGTATTTTTGGTGTAAAACCAGCACAGGCAAGATCCAAAGAAGAGTATTTAAAAAAAAAAAAAAAAGCCCCAAACCATAGGCTGAAAATGCTGATGAGACAGGTGGTGGCTTATACAGTTAGTGGTGGGTGCTCTACCTTTATCCATCTGTGAAGTTAAACGTTTCTACCTTGTCCTGGTTGTACCAGCAACTGTCTATGTTGCTGGTAAACAACATAAAATGTTGTAAAATGAACGTGTGTTTTCTGGTGACAGACTAAAGAAATGACCAGATGCTCATTGAACTGTCTCTTTGCATTTAAAATTTTAAAATAAGTAGGAAAAACACATTTTGGAATATATTTCGCTTGTATAACCAACTCCTGAGGGAGCTATTTATGATTATTTTTTTTCTTTTTCCTGCCTGTTCTTGGCACAGGCTTTTTTTCTGTTAGAAGAGGTTTGACAGTTGCGTGAGATCACACTTGGATTTGTGCCCTGTGAGCTAAAAACGCAGAGTCACTGCTTGTGAGGACAAGGCTTTGCCGGAAAAAATAGAAACGTTGCCCTTGTGTTCATTGCTATTACTGCATCGAAAACGGAGCTTCGTTGAGCTTTAGCCTGCCTTAATATTCACACAGTTGTTCCTTGCTTTTAGATAGAGTGCTGCTTTAAAAAAAAAACAAAACAAAAGCGCCAAAACACAACCAAACTAGCACATTTAGTAATTATCATTTTTAATGCCTGAGACATTCCTTTAAGATTAATAAATGACTGGCTGAGATGAGCCGATAGTTGGAATCGGTGCCTATGGCTGTTTACTCCTGCTGCTCATTAACTCCAAGTTGAAATAATTAACGTTATTATCAAATGACACTTAAATGAATAGCTGAATTGCAATTTTTATGTGTGTGTTCATTCTTACCCCAGTGGCAGATGTCAGTGAGCATGGGAGAGGTGACCCTGTGGGACCCCGGGCTGTGCCCACATCTCTTGTGTAGAGCCCAGCAGGGCAGGGTGCACAGTGCCCCCTGATTCAAACCCCATTTCCAGCTCCAGGATGTGGAAGAAATGGCATAAATCCCCTCATGGGTTGCCCAGGATTTGACACCGGGGACAGCTGCTTGAGGTGCCCTGATGCATGGAGGTCTATGTGAGGTTTCCTCCAACTGTGGCCTTCTAGCAGGATGATGCAGAAACACGCTTGGGGGGAAAAAAAAAAAAAAAAAGAGTTGTGGTTAAGCTGTTGCAAAATGCAGCATTGATTACATCCTTTAATTGGCCTCAGGAAGCCTCCTGGCTGTCTCTGCACAGTCTGGTCCCCGGCTGCGCTGCTGAGGCTTCAGGTCACATACCCGGGTCTCGGGGACATCCAGTCTGTGCTAGAAATCCAGGCACTGCTAAGAAAATGAAAAAGGCTGTGGATCTGAGTCTGCCATCAAACTGGCAAGGTATGGCAGCTTCCTGCTTCAGCAAGCATCCATAATTGAGGATGGCTTTGTTAAAGAGGCAATTAAAATACTGCAAATTGAGTACAAAGTTCTGATCAAGTGAAGTACAACGTAGACTCCTGAGTTGTGAAACAAACCCTGCTCTTATTGTCTGAAAGCAGGTGCCCCACACCAGCAGTGTCTCTGCTTTGGGCTTTCTTGCTCTGGGGTTAGGCAGCCCCAGGTCACCACCATCCCCATCTGCTCTTTGAAGCTCTCCAGCAATAGGACATGGACTTCTAGCACTTTTCTCCCCCGAGTTGTTTATGCTTAGGAGAGCAAACTGTTTTCTCTCCTTTCTCTGGGGTTTGGCAGAGGTTTGCACAGTGTGAGGCTTCTGCTCTGCTGAGTCCCTGTTTGCTGCAAGGCCTGGTGGAATATCCTTCAACACACTTCTGCCTGGCTTACCTTGCCAGGGGAGCCTGTTGCTAGCCCACCTCCCTGGGCTAGTGCAGCTTGGCTGTGGTGCTCTGCCTCATCAGCCATTCTTGACCTGTCCCTGGTCAAGTAGAAGGTCCCTATCAAGGTTTGCAGAAGCCCTCTCCTGTGTATTTTGGTTGGGTAACAGACTGTATCTCCATAAAAAGAACTACTCTGTCCTCTTTCAAACCTTTTTTTTTTTTTTTTTTTTTGTGCTTGCTTACAGCTGGGTGGCTACAGAAAAGCAGTTTGTGTTGTCAGGTGGGATAGTGCATCGGTGGTAGATGATCTGAGATAGCTGTTACCTCTTATCTGAGGCTGAATCGACACCTTCCAGAAGACCCTACGTGGGGGTGATGTTCTTGTTCCAGCTGGGGCTGTTGTGTCTGTTTAAGCTCTGGTTTAGGAGCTTGGTGTATGATGACTGAACATTCAATGGGATGGTTTGGGTGTGTGTTGGAACTTGCTTTAGGCAAAGCTGCTCAGCTGCCTTCTGGACATCCCTTTGCCCAAGGGGGATCCCTGCCGTGTCCTTGGATGATGATGCCAAGATAACACAATACGCTGAGCCTAGAGATGAGATCATTCCTCACTTCATATCACCCATCCTTTCACACCCCTATTCACTCTATACTTCTCCTAAAATACTTTCCTAGTTCTGCATAATATTACTCTGCTGTATGTTGTTATGTTCTTATCAGTTTGGAGCAGCACATGTAAATATACATACAGGCATCTTCTGTTCACACAGGGATGTACAGCCTGGATTTATACTCCAGCTTCCTCCTGCGATGGATTGCTCTGCTCTTTGCTTTATGTGCATTTTCAGCTGTACTCCCCATTTTGCCCCTTCCTCCCGAGCCTGGCCTGGTGGCTAATTATGGCCAGTTTCTGTAATTTTGATATTTTGTTCCTGAAGTACTTAGAAGGGCTGTTTTGTTCTTAGAATTGCTTTCAAACTGACCTAATTCTTGCCAAAAGATACATTTTAGCACTCCTGCTATTTTTTAAGTGCTTGGAGTCAGGATTTCACAATTGGCTGAAGTCCCTGATGGGGACACTCCTCCATTTTCCTCTTGGCTGGCTGTTCCCAGCTTTTCCAGTGGCTGTAGCTGTGGCACGACTGATGGGAAGGGCTTGTTGGCTTTTCACGAGGCGAGGAGTTGGCTGGATCAGTGTCCCCGCAGCCAGAGCAAGGGAAGTGGCAGGGAGGCTTTAAACCAGCTGCACTCCCCAAATCCCCCAAAACGGCACCAGGAGGTAAGGGGGCTGTGTGTGCTGGGCTGGTTGTGCTGAGTCGGGGGCTCAGTAAGCAGTTTTGGGGCATAACCATTGCTTTTAGTGTGTTAGGTTGCCCACCTGAAGTCACCTATATACCTATACTCTCCACCAGGTACGTGCCTATCCAGTAATCCATACCAAGCCCTTCAGGTAAGGGATTGCTTGGAGTTGTCTGAGTGATGCCAAGCTTTGGGGGTTACAGGATGGTAAATTTGGGCCAAACACATGCCTTGGGAAGCAGAAATGTATGTGAGCTTAAGGTTTTGTGGTTTTTTTTTTTTTGGTCTGCTTTACCCTGAGGTGAGCCAAAGCCTCTGAATGAGTGGTTTGGGGGGTGTGTGTATGGGGGACGATGTCTGGGACACGCTGTGTGTGACACATCATGGGACGAGCTGGGCAGGTTGTGAGCGAGCCCCAGTGCTGCGCTGCATATGGGACACGGCACAGCCAGCATCCAGGCTGCCTGCAGGCTTCCCCTGTTCCCCAGGGTGATCCACACTAGCATTCTTGGCTGTTATCCTTTTGATTTATAAACTCCCATGCTTGAATGCAGTCTCCAAAAAACAGGTTAACTGGATCCGTTTGTTTGGGGTGTTATTTTTTTTATTTTTGCTTCCTGCTGGGCAGCAGTTTCACATCAGTAAGTGAATGAGACACAGTAGGTTCACTCTGTACCTTTCAGCAGAGGAGACAGTCTGAGAGATTTGTTTTCAGCCTCTTCTGCTACGGGACCATTTTCTTCTTTCCAAAACGTCAGGTTTTTATTTCGTGTTAAATCTGCTACTTGTTTCTCTAGCACTGTCTTGCTTAACCCATAAGTGCTGTGTTTAACATGGCCATAGCACTATAATAACCGTCTGTGCTTGCCAGGAGAAAGAAGGGGTTTCAGCAAAGAGAACCACTTGGCGTAAGTAGGAGAGAGCATGTAGCAATAATGCAGACGTTGTGGTTTGCTTATGGGGCAGGATGATCCATGTACACGTGCTGTTCTTCTGCCACCAGCTGCAGAAATGACTGCTGGCCCCTTCTGCTAGATGTTCTCCTTGCCCTGCTGCTTTGCTTTGCACTTCTTGGGGTGTACCTGCCCCAGGAGGCTGCGTTTTGTGCCCGAGTGTCCTTGATTTAATGTCCAGGGGGAGCTGCTCTTCCCTGGTTTTGCTCACTGCAGCAACCTGACAGAAAAGCATGAATTTTTGTAAATTGTTTATGGATCTTTTCCTTCCCTGCATTAAAAAAAACCCCAAACAACTAAACCAAACAAACCCAACCCAAAAAAGCAACAACTATTAAAATAAACACGCCAGGAGCTGTAATGAGAGGACTGGATTATCTCTCAGGAGGTGTGGCCTGATGCTGTAAGTGGAGCTGTCTGGAGAGATGGAGTCCCTTCTCTGGTGAGCAATTTGATGGCCTGGGATGTGTCGGTGTATGTGTTACCTACTTCCCTGAAGAAATTCACACCTTTGTATTTGATGGGATCACTGGAGAAAGGAACAAGGACAGCTAAAACCAACAGGACGCTGGTGAACAAGAATCCAGTTAGTGGAACCATACCCAAGGATGTGGCCCTTGAGTCAGAGAAACCTGCTGTGCAGCCTGGAAATACAAAAACTGTCTGGTTGTGTCAGGAGACTGTGCTTCTAGGGATTAATTACTGCTTTTTAATGATTGCTTTTTCCCTTTAACTCCTTCTTGCTAATCTTTTGTATCTAGGTTTGCATTGATGGTTAATCAAATGTCAGAACAGCAGGTGATTCCCATCTGCCAGGTGAGGCTGGGTTTGCAGTGGCCAAGCTGAAAAGGGCACCGTCAACTATTTATCTCAGGTTTGGTGTGACAGCAGGGGAAAGAAGCTTGAAAACGAATTCCCTTTCTCTAATAGCCCTTGTCACTGTCTAGGGAGGCAGCAGCAGGCAGGATGCATCTAGTTTGTCCCTCCTCTCCCTCTGCCCCAGCCCTGTTTTCAGTAGCTGGGCTTAGGGGACAGGTGATGTTTTACAAGCGGGTAGCAAGGACTCCCTTCTTTCATGGATGCTTAAATTTTCCAACTCTTCAGCTACATTTATTTCTCGGTAATTTCAGTGGAATAATTGTGAAAAATTGAAAGGATAATTTTGCTGTTCTAGTAAAAGCTTAAATGAGGCTCTGCCACCCCTGCAGAACAACCATGGCTTTTACCAAAAAACGCCTTCCTCTGAAGTTATATGTGGCTCAACCCAGGTGTTGCTCCTTAATTGGTGGTAGCAGCTGAGGAAGCGTTGTGCAGATTCTGCAGGTTCCTCTCCTTTGTTGCAGACTGTTTCCTTAGTCTCTTGTTATATTAATTACTGACTGCATCTACAGTGCCCAGTTCCTACAACACCAGGATTATTATTAATCTTCCCTTCCCTCTGGTGTGAAGTGTGGAGCAACCTGAACGTATCCCAGGTGCAGGGGAGCTCTTGCTGGGCTTTGAAATGTTGCTTTTCCTACTGGCTATGGACCAGTAAGATGCTAGTGCACATGTTTATTTAAATGGTAATAAAACTTTAAAGGAAAAACTGAGATGTAGAATTATTTATGTTCTAGGGTGGGGTTTTTTTGTTTTCTTAAGAGCTGTCAAACTTGTCAAGGAATGTATCAAAGGAAAGTAAAAGTAAAGTGGTTTTGTTTAAAATGATTGCATACAGTCAAAGTAAGCTCTCTTCAGCAAGCAGAACAATCCCTTAATAAATCTTAAAAATTAAGTACACGTTTTTTGGCCTTAAAGTTTCAGGTGAATCAAATGTACTTTCAAAATCTAAATGGTGTGATCAGTCTCCTTAGGGAGCAATGTTGGAATCCTGAGAAGTGCAGGGGCTCTGAACTGTATTTTAAAGGTGTGTTCAGCAGAGCAGTGCAATGAATCTGTTCCAAAAAGCATTATTATTTGATGGGAAAGAGGTACTTGGGTCTTCACTTCTCACACAACCAAAGGGATGGTATGCTTGAAAACTTGGAAAAGGATCGGTTACAGTTTTGCTTAATAAGGTGTTAATCTAACACTTAATCTCTTTTCTGACTATATTACTGTTCAGTCAGTGGGGTTTGCTGGACAAATCTGTGCTTTAAATTCCAGTTTGGGTCAGAATAGCTCCTCCTGAGCACGTGTCTGATCTGGTTGTCCGTCCCAGGTGTTGTCTCTGAGTGGGAGCGGTGGGAGGATTTTTCTTCCAAAAAGAACATTTTGAGTGTTCAGCTATTGCAGTTATTTTTACTGACTGGCTACCTGGAAGCAGGAATATAACAGATTGGGTAACAGTATATACCATTACGTGGTATTTTATAGCAACTGGTATTCAGCTTTATAAATGAGCTGTTCTCTTCTGTATGTCAGAAAAAGGTTTTTTTTTTATAGTTGGCAGGCTGCTTGTAATATTCTAAGGATTATTAAAGCAAGCTGTAGTTGTCTTATAATGCACGTTATAACAGCGAGTGATTTTACAGTAATATGTCTTGGGGGAGGATATTATTTCACCTACAGATGGAGTCTTTTCACCGAGATCAGAATGGCATTCATAGAAAAGGCCCCTGGACCATCATCCCAGCGAGTTCCTTATGAGTAATAAAGTAGCAAGAAGAGAAAATTCCCTAAAATCCAGTGGGAATTCTGCAAAAAAACCCCAAAACCACAAATTATTTTTTTTTCCTCATCTCTTGACTTTACATCTATAAACTGAAGTTGTTCTTGTCTAGATTAGTTAGGTTTTCTGCTAAGCATCTTGCCTTAGAGGTGAGAAAGGTGGGAAGCAGCGGGGCTGAAAGGTGTGTTTGAGGATGATGAAGGTTGTGAGACCCCCGGAGCTGGGGAAGGGCTGGGATGCTGTGCTGAGGGGTCCCGGAGGGCTGGCCCAACAGCAAAGCCTATGTGGCCCAGGGGCAGCTGTGTGTGAACCTCTGCAGCTGCTGCCAGACAACATGTTTCAGGGCAGACATTTGCATATCGAAGGGATTTCAAAAAGGGAAAAAAAAAAAAAAAAGAAAAAGCTGTGGGAACGGCTGGGGAAATTCAAATGGAACTGTTACATTTGCGTTAATTAATTAGGCAGCAACCACAAGGAGCGTAAGTGCTAGACCTGCTGGTATTTAAAAAATGTAAAAAAGATTTTTTGGATAAACATAGCAAGGAAGACGTTGGTTTCCTTTGTTGGACCGATTTACTAGATACGCTGTTTTATCTGGTGTTAAAATGCAAATAAATATCCCAGGGTGAGCCCTGGATTAGATGAGGAAGAAAATTCCAAGATGGAAAGAGAGCAAAGCGGTCAATAGGGGAAAGCAGGTGGCTGGAGACAGGATCTAGGGGACAGCAAGGAAGTTTTAACCTCTGGAACTATTAGATGTTATGAATTATTCATTTCACCTCTGACCTTCCTGAAAGGATAATTTGTGCGTGTTGGTGCAATTATTAAAAACAACAAACAAACAAAAGCCCTGATAACATACTGCTGATATGTGGCGTGGAGGGATCTTAAAATAATCTTTATCCAGGGATTAAGAGTTTCTGATCTACCACTGACCTGTTTTCAGAGCATTACAAATTCATTGCACTTGCAAAAACAAGATGAAAATGCTGTAAAACAAGAGCAAAGCAGATTTACAGCAGCATAAGTAACCAAGGTAAGTTGCATTGATGAGAACTTCAAATTAAAATCATGCTTGATGAAACCTCCTTTTTCTAGGCGAGAATCCAAAACCTGCTTGGGAATCTGTGTGCAGAAACACAGTGTCTGGGCCTTTTAAGCCATGTGTGAAAATGTTTATTTTCATTAGAAGTGAAAAATGCAGACCTCCAGATGCCCTCTATGAATTCCCCCCCAGAGAGGAGGAGCCAGGGTGAGATGGAGACACAGACCCGGCTGTAGACCTCAAGTCTAAATTAGTGCTGTTATTTAAAGGCTGAATAAACATTGGGAAAGAGGGATTTCTGGGCACAGAAACCAGGGAAATTTGTGCTGACACCCCCTACTTTGAGACCAAGAAAAAAAAAGTTGTATATCTCCAGGATTGCAGCCATCTGAGATGTTTCATCATTACTAAATTCATATGGGGAAAAACTTAATTGATTAAAACAAATTAAGTGCCAGAAAGTGATTTTTATTTCATTGCCTGACGCTAATATGTGGGTTTGATTATTTGTTTTGGCCTCTTTTAGTTTTTTTTGCATGGAGGAATAGAGTTAACATGAAATTTCATCTTGGGTTGAAATGCCTGTCATCTTTATCAAATGATAAATAACATGGACTTTGGCTAGATGTTCACTGTTTTGTAGTTATGTCTGGAAAAACATTTTTCCATGGTAGATAAGGGAAAAGTGAGACACCAGAGCAATAAATTCATGCTTGTCTTTGGAGTAAAATAATAATTACTCAGGTAACACAATCTTTTATATGTATATACATGTGAGGGGGGCCTCTTGCTCCAAATGTAAGTTGACTAAGTCTTGAATTCTTGTGGTGTTGCCTTTGAACATCCACGTTGGAGTGAGGGGGACCTTGCCTTAAGGTGAGCTAATAAGCTTCAGAGATTTGGTGGTGGAGAAAGCAGAGGTTGGAGCTGCTGAGGTGAGGATGTGGCAGCTGTGTGTGGGGCTGGCCTGGGTGAGGGGCTACAGGAGCCCAGCTCTATTGGCAAGTGGTAGCCAGGGTCTTGTTGAGGGAACACTTCCCAGTCTATTCCATCTCTTCTATGGTGCCCTCCAAGTCAATGTGGCCATGGGGTCAGTGTCACTTCAGTAAACCGAGATGGACAAATCTGTGTCTTCGTTCTCATGAATAAATAGTTTAAAATATTTTTAGATTCGTGCAGGTGTAAGCACACCTTTTATCTGTTGGCGGGGAGAGGACAGGTTTGAGAAGGTCGTTGTACCCTATAATCTGACTGTGCTCTTCCATTTTGCTGGTAAGTTTCTATCCAGGGGACTGCCTGCTTCATTTGGGGAGGCTTTTAATAGTCACTGGGAGGTGAGATTGACGTGCCACCAGCCAGTGTGGTAAGGAGTGCTCTGGATCATGGTTATTGAGCAGTCACATGGTGTATTTACAGTAGTAGAGTTTATGTCACTCTTCACAACAGCTTGGCAGCTGCATCAACCCCAGGTTTTATATTCACAAGCATGAAGGCGTCATGGTGAAAGACGGCACCATTTTCACCCTGATTTTCTCATGTGACAAGAGATTCTTGTCTAGTGTGTGAAACTGTAGAAGCCCACAGCTGGCAACTATAAATTCCCGCCTTAATTGGTTATGTCAGACATGTAGCACAGGGCGGTGGCTCCATGGGGAGGGAACCTGAGACAAGATGCCAAAAGGAGGAGAGTTTCCACACAGTGCTGGCTGTCAGGAAAGTGTTTGTGTGTTTTGGTATGGGAAGGAGTCCATGAGGCCCCAGTCCTTCAGGTCTCCACTGGCAATCATAGAATGATACAGGGTTGGAAGGGACCATCTAATCCAACCCCCCTGCCAAAGAAGGTCCATCTAGAGTGTGGACCTTGAATGTCTCCAGGAACAGAGTCTCCACCAGCCTCTCTGGGCAGCCTCTTCCAGGGCTCTGCCACCCTCAAAGTGAAGAAGTTCCTCCTCATATTTAGATAGAACTTCTTAAGTACAAGTTTGTGCCCATTTAATTTTGTCCTGTCACTGGGCACCACTGAAAAAAGACTGGCCCCATCCTCCTGACACCCACCCTTTAAGTATTTATAGGTGTTGATTAGATCCCCCCTCAGTCTTCTCCAGACAAAAAAGACCCAAGTCCCTCAGCCTTTTCTCTTAAGAGAGATGCTCCAGGCCCCTCATCATCTTTGTGTCCTAGAAGATAACACCCATGGGAGAGGGGCACTGCAATAGTGCAGAAGAGGGTTCCTCAGGTAAATAGTCCCTGGGTGGTCACTCACAGCAAGTGCCTGTAAAAGACCAGAACAAGTGACTGAGGTTTTTGTTCTTTGGCCTAAAAGTTATACTAATTTACTGTCCAAAACTTAAACAAAGTAGTCATTAGTTGGACAGTATTACCAATTTCTCGTTTCAGAGTTGTCCTAATGTGATAGTTTTAGCCCACAACAAATTCTGACTTAACTGTAGTTTCCTTTTGCTGTATAACTTTTGCTGAGATGATTAGTTGGTTGTTCTTCTGCTGTAGGCATTCACTATCAGTTGTCACTGCTAATTTCAGACATTTTGAGTTTCTTAGATTGTTTTTCCTCCTACTTCCTCCTCCTCCTTTCCTTCTATTTCTGCATTATCAGTTGCAGTCACGGTGTTGCCGAGGGGAGCTGTAGTAAACACTCCTCCTTTGGCCCTCACTGGCACCAACCTGCGCCGTGTGTGTGTGGTCAATTATCCTGCTCCTCTTCTTGTCTAAGATGGGAAGGAGGGTGCATCTCTCCCCAAATGCTAAGTGTTCTGTGCATCTTTGTGACAAATAAAGGAGGTAGCAGTAACGTCTTCCGCTATTGATTTAATAATCTGTCCAAAGAAGTGTAGCAAAGCTTGGGGGGGGGGGGTGGAGGGCCTGTAAAATAAGGTTATTGATGTTAAGTTCTTGAAATGTAAAACCAGGGCTGAGCTCTGCCTTGAGCCGACATGTTCAGTGCAGAGGGTCTGGAGCATTTGAGAAGGGGAAAAGTGCTGTATTTTGCTGGCACCAAAGGTTGCAGAGCCACTTCATGAATTCTGCTCCGAGAGGTCAGCCCTGGCTACAGCTGGTGCTTTTCCCTATCCAGTTGACATTAGAGAATACTTTAGATAATTTAAACCATTAAAAGCCAGCTGATCTAGAAGAAATCTGTGATTCTGTGAAATACAGTTTAGAGTAGTCAGGAAATGAATCACTTACAGAACCACTTGCGTTTTGTCTTTTGAACCTTCTCGTAATCCCTCTGAGCTGTGCTAGGAAATCGGAGGGGGAAATCCTAGTGTCGCTAAACTAAGAGAAGACTCTGATTTTTTTTTATTTTTTTTTTTTTTCCCCCACCAGCTGAATTGCATTGTGTTTAAAAACAGAACTGTATTTTTGATTAGCATTTGCAGTAAGGAAGGGCTTCTGCTGCTGGGCACCCCAGCACAGGCTGGCAAGAGGCTGCGTGCTCCTCGGGCTGCTTTCCCCCAGTCTCCATGGGTGCTGTCTGTCCTTCTCTTGCTGTGCTTCCTTGCAGTGAAGGAAGAATCGCTTTACCAGGCTTTACAAGCGCAGTATTATGTGCATTAAACTCCATATCTAGAATTTGCTGAGTGTTGGTGTCAGCTGAGGACTGAGCACTGCCCCAGACTGTTGCTGGAACAGGCCAGAAGGCACAGAGGGAACAGGAGAGGAGGATGCAGGGTGCAAGGACATGCTCGCTGCAGAAGGTGGTCACTCCATCACAGGCAGTGAAAGCTCAGGTCTTCCCCACGTCAGTGATGAGCGGGTGGGAGTTTGTCAGGAGGACTGATGTTGGAGGTGATGTGAGCTGCAGCGTGCTCTCCTGCAGCAGCGTCCTCTGAAACATCAACTCTTGCATTTTTCAAACAGAGGAATCGATGCTCTTGTGTCTCTGATGTACCAGCTTTATTTTCAGAATACAGCTATAAGTTGATTTCTTTTTTTTCCTGCTGTTTAAGAAGTACCAGTAAAAAAGACCTGTTGCGATGAATCTACTCCCTATAAACAGTAGATTTAGAGCTACTGGCCAATACTGTCCTAGTAGATTCTCCTGTTCAAAATTGGTATTTATGTCCAAGAATGTGCTTTAAAAGCAAGTTAAAAAAAAAAAAATATTAATGTAAGTGTTAATGAAAACCATCTGATCCAAAGTTTGTTAATATTCAAAAGACGCTTCTGAGAACGTGGCGGGACCTACATGTTGCTTATTTTTTGTTTGGGAAACATGTACTTTAATTTTTCAACATAGAGCAGTTGAATCCAGCTTGGGAGAACATGTACAATCATACTAATCTATGAGAACAAATGTAAAGCTTGAGCTGTTCTTTTTATTGTCCAGGTGACAATTTGTTTAAACACACGAGTTAAATCTACAGTTTGGGATTGGAGCTTGTGTGGCCCAGAACAGTTCAGTTAAATTTTAGTTGTTATAGAACCAACAAAACCCTTAAGATTAGGCACTGTCATCATCTTTGCAAATAATTCTTCCTAAATGTAAAAATGCAATCTACTTATTGTTATAAATACTGGGGGCTCCTCCTCAGCCAATATGTAGTTCAGTTTGGCATCCGAGCAGTTCCCTGGGTGCCTGTAAAGTTGACTTGCCTGCTGTCACGTCCAGTTTGTTGTATGTGTATCTTGTGTGTGAATGATTCCTGGAGATGATAAAAAAGCTTTTGCAGAGGACAACCATGAGCAGCTCCTTGCTCAAATACTGGCCTCAATTCTTTACCCCATTCTCAATATAATTATAGCCCCAAAATGGCAAAGCAGGAGATCATACAAATGTTTTCAGGACTAAGAAAGGAAGAGATAAATACGCTGCCTCTACGATGCTATGAAATGCTGGGAAAGCCTCTGTGGGGTTTTTTAAGTGAAATATTTTAATTTTAGGAGCAGGTCCCTGTCCCTGTGTATCACCCGACTCCCAGCCAGACTCGGCTGGCAACGCAGCTGACAGAAGAGGAACAGATCAGAATAGCCCAGAGGATAGGCCTTATTCAGCATCTGCCTAAAGGAGTCTATGATCCTGGGAGAGACGGCTCCGAGAAGAAGATCAGAGAGTAAGTTCCAGAAACCTGACTGAAGTAACGTGGTGGTTGTGCTGATTTAGAATATTGCCCTGGGAAACCTGCTCTTCTTCTCCCAATTTTGCCTTATTTTCAGGGACTGTAATTTAATGTAGTAAAAAAAAAAAAAAAGCTATGCAGAAGGCTCTTTTCTTGTTTTCCTGTTACAGGTGAAACTTGCTTTTCAGACCCATGTAATTCATGCCCTTACAAGTTTTTTTTCCTCTTTATGCTGTCTTTGTGTAGAAATAATTTCATGTTACTTCCTCGCCTTCATGGCTCCCTTCTACCATTTCTAATGTTATGCACTCTGCTGAGCTGCCCCCCCTGTGCCCGCAGGCGGCTTCCTGCCCTCACTAACGTGAGGCACCGTGGGCACACCTACCACACAGGAAACACCCCAAAAAATCTAGGGCTTGGTAGAGCCAGCGCTGACAGAGCTAAGATCTGCTCACAGAATCTACAAGTACTAAAACCTTGTTTGACTCAAGACACATCCAGGAGTAGATATTACACTACTTCTCATTGCCAGTCTGGTAACAGCAGCTTAAATATTGTTGTCTTCTTCTTTTTCACTCCCCCCCCAGATGTGTCATTTGTATGATGGACTTTGTTTATGGGGACCCTATCCGATTTCTGCCGTGCATGCACATTTACCACCTGGACTGTATAGATGACTGGTTGATGAGATCCTTTACCTGTCCCTCCTGCATGGAGCCAGTGGATGCAGCGCTGCTTTCCTCATACGAGACTAACTGAGCCAGGGTTTCTCCACTCGCCCTTCGAAGAGACCATCCACTTCAATGGGTTTGATCCTTTCGTCATTCAGCCCAAAGAGCCAGGAATTAGGAATTAAGATCGTGCACAAAGTAGACATTTCCTAATAAATAAATAAATAAATATTCCTGAATGGCTGCAAATATTGGAAAAAACATAGTATTTTAGAGACTATAGAAAAAGTAGGTTGTTATTTTTAATGTAAAGCCTTGACCCACCATTGTCTTTTAATGTTTGTTCTTACACCCATATATAGGAATTGTGTAAAGTGTTACAGCAACTGTAAATGTTTAAACTGCGTGTATCCGATTTTATTAGCAGCAAGATAAGAGTATTTTTTCCTAAATAAAGTAACCAGTTTTGTTCTGATTCTTTTCACAAGTCCTGGCATTTGGGTCAAGGCTTTATTGAAATCTACATTTTATAACACTGGCACAAAGACATAGTTTTAAGCTTGTTTGCACAGTTCTTTTTCTTTTTTTTTTTCTTTTCCATTGGAGATGGAATTCATTGCCTTAGGTCTTTTTAATAGTGTATTGTTATTGTTGGGCTGGCTCTATGCTTGAAAACCAGTTTATTTATAACCAGTTAAAAAAGTGCTATATTTTGTTTGCAGTTAGGAATATGCAGACTTCAAAGTGATCTCCTAGCTTGTAAGCAAACTGAGATGCATTATCCCTTTTCTACAAGTGATGTGGAATATGAAGATATGAAACAAGTCCCATAGTGAAATTATGGTTTCATGTTTTTTTTTAAAAAAACTTGCTTCGGTTTTGATGAAACAACAGTCCTTAAACTTTGTCACCTTTAACTTGACCAGGTTAAATGGGCCAGATGGACAATAAATAGTTAAGTTACATGACTAAAAAAAAAAAATATTGTTTGGAACTAATGTAGTGTTAGCATTGATCACTTAATCCTACTTTTTTTCTCCCTAAAAATGGTTGTCTTTGATCATAGTAAATGGATACTGCATCTCTTGTTCTTGTAGTTCTTAGGTTATCAGAAGTTAAGAATAAACATACTGTATCTCAGTCTCCTGTATTAAATCTATCTGTTAAGCCCTGCTGGCTGACACATCAGTCCACTGAGCAGATAGGAAATCAGATATGAGAAAAATATATTTTTCTGCACAGAAATGTAAAATTTATCTAAACACAGATTGTCAGAGTAGCAGTTGAGGGGGGGAAAACAGAACTGCTACAGCCAGAATGACACAATTAGCTAATTCCTGTAGCAAACAGTATGTGCTTGTTAAGAGATGGTCTAGCAGAGATTGTAGCTGTAAAGACCTTTTATCCACTTCATATGGGTTTTTTTGAGGTCTTTTTTTTTTCTTTCCCCTCCTTAATGTACCCCTACTGTGACTTTTGTAGGTTCAGTGCAACACTGATACACTGAGAAGTCCTGGTGTTGCAAAATGAGATGCAATCTCAAGTTAACCACTGCAAATTGGGGACTGTTCTTGGTTGTTTTTTTCATATATAGTTTGAGTACTTGATACAACAAGTTGTGCTTAAAGACCCAAGTACTTTGAAGACTTAGTGTATTTACAATATAGAAGAATTGTGCATATTATGGATAATTTCTGAAGGGTTGGTCAGCAAAATGTAGAATCAATATGTTGATTTACTTATTATTCCTGCAGCCGACAGCAACCTGCCCTCTTAGAGAAGAACTCCAAGTAGCAGTCAGAAGGAATTGAAATCAACAGTTTTAGAGATTCACTCAAATTGCTACACATTTATCTGGACACAAGTTTTTGCTGAATTCATACCCCCTAATTACATGGATCAAAATCTGGAAAGAGAGACCAGAGAGACTTGAAGTTGTGCAATATCATTGTTCCTTTTCATCATTCCATGTGTTCTTTTGTGTCCTCCTTTTTTATCTGTTTTGGGGATTTGGTTTCTCTCTCTCTTCACAAAACCAACCAACACTGTCCACATTAAGTATTCATTTCTTTATCTTGTTAAAACTGGCAAATGAACAATTTAAAAAAAAAAAGCCTTGTCATGTTGGTATTAGTCTTTATTTATTACAGGACTTGGTCAAAAAATATTTGAAAGAGATATGACGTTACCAGTTACTGAGCTGAACTCTTTTCTAGACACTTTGTAATGCTGATATACTTAATGGGCTGAGGGAAAAAAAAAATTACTACTTAAGAGTTGTTAAATAGCAAACAGGTGTGAAGGGCTAAAACTAGAGTTGATTACATAAAAAAAATTCCAAAAAGTTCAAGTTTCAGCTTAAAAGACAAATGTGTAAATATAACAAATAAATCAAACAATTTTTCAAGTTTCTAGGTGCAATGCTGTTCTGGATGATTTCTAATTCAAAAAAGTAATTGAGCTGAATTTAATGCAAAATAACTTGTATCCTGCATTTTTGCTACAGTTGAAACCAGATCTGTGTCTTGATTCTGCCATCTGTAAAATGAAGATAATATTTGCCTCCTGTCTCAGAGGTCTCTGACAAATGACTTGTACTTCAGCCACATCAGACAGTCAATTTGCAGAAGGGCTGGCTCTTACTTGCCTAGACCTGTTCATCTATAGCCCTTCTTCTGCCAGGACAGTATGTTTTAGGAGCCACAGGCCCAGAGTAAAAATCTTTGCTAAGCTATTTGAAGGAAAAAAACCAACTCTTTCCAGCTACTGTGTACAAGTAGCCAAGCTTGTAGGTGAAGCAACAGTCATCAAAAAGCCCCTTGCTTTAGAGCATTGTGTAGGGCCTGTGCAATAGGGTGAAAACAGTCACTGCAACAGCCCTGTTTGTGCTGTAGAACCACAGCTGGCAAAGCAAGCCCAGCCCAGGAATAGCTGGGTGCATGATGGGGCTCGAGCCACGACCTCGTGTTTGAAAGTCCCCACCACAGCCCCACTGAAAGAGGAAGAGCTGCCAGGGACACAGAGCAGGTCCCCAGGTGGGGACTGAGGGCACTGCCACCCCTCATGATGTTTGCACAGTGACGAGAGCGTTAGGTTAGTTTTGCAGATTATAGTAGGAACTGAATCTTCATACAACAGAAAAAAACAAATTCCCACAAATGTGAGGCAAAAGAGATGTAATGACAAGTAATGAATACTCAATTTTAAAAAGCCCTTTATGCTTAAAAATTCTTGACATGCTACTGGAATTATCGTTTTAATCACTTTACATCTAAGGATGGTAATCCTTATTACTTCTTGGCAGTTCATTATGTAAATCTGGGAGAGAATCATAAAATTTGTACACTAAAAAGAAAAAAAGGAAGCTCACAGTCTTTCTTTGTGAGGAGCAAGTGTTGTAGAAGGATTTTAACCACAAGTTTTTACAAGTTCCTGCTGTCTTGCAGCATCCCTGAAAGCAGTTACGTGCTTGGAAGGCTGACAGTCCTGGCTTAGCCGTGGTAGAAGTGTATATTTTGAGGCTCAGAGATTATGAAATACCTGAACTTACTTAAGTTGCCACAGTTTCAAGCCTTCGACATTTCCTGTCCTTGTGCAATCGTGGTAAAAATGAGAATTCTTCTGAGGCAGACTGTCGGTTGAACAAATAACAAGATGGCTGAAAGCAAACACACGAAGCCTCTCCTCAGTTAAATCCTGGATTAAAATGGACTTGGAAGCAAAGTGGATGCTGGTTGATTACAAACAGCGTTTATTACAGACACCACATTGTTATTCAAAACATACACACTAGCTGATAACCTGTAAAAAAAATATAAGATCTCTTCAGAAGAGCCCTTCTTGATTTAATACCCAGAATAAAAATTAGGTTTCAAGGATTAGCTTTTCCTTTTTTATAACATTTAACTTTGAAGAACATAATTTATGCTAACCATCCTTTGCAGATTATCTTGCATTTAAACCTGTTCTGGGGATAAGACTTAGGGGCTTTGGAATTCTTGGTATGAAATGCAAAATTAATGCCTTTTGATAAAAAAGAACAGTCATACTCTGCAAAGGCATCTTTTTTTCATTTAAGCAGCAGAAATATTTGCATGCTGGCAACTGATTTATTACACTATCCACTCTGCACTGACACTTTGCTAAGTAAAAGCTGCAGAGGGGAATTTATAATGATAAAATCTATAATGACCTAAGATTAGTGAAAATGCCTATACATGTTTCTAGCAGCCAAAGGTGGGCACTTCTTCAGCAAGAGGGGCCCAACCACATCACAAACAAACAAACAAACTCCCAAACCTTCACTGTTGGAAGACAAGCAGCCGTACCTTCATAAACCTTTTCTTTGCACCACCAACCCCTATAAACTGTTTGTCTTCAGTTTAAATAAGGCATTTCAACAACAACTCTGCACACGATGGTAGATGTTGGCTCCATGCACCCTCCTCCCACACCACTGTGTCTCCCGGCCACACCGGGCCCTGCTCTCCTTCACCACGGCCACTTCTGACAGGTTTCACTGCAGAAGGATAAATATCCAAGTCTTTAGCATCTTCTTCCTACCCTTCTGGCACATTGGTGGCTGCTGCCCATCTCATCAAGAATTCCTGCTGGGTAAGCAGACCGAGGGAGAGAGAGGAGGCAGAAATTCAAGGGGAATCATTCCCAAACTGTCTTCTGAGCAGGAGGGAGCCAGTCCTGGGCCCTGCCCTGCTGGGGCATGGCTCGGCTCTTCCAAAGCAAAAACTGGCTGATGCCCTTGAGCTCTCCAACCTAAAACTTCTTTTTCGGTGAGGTTACCTCACAGAAGGGCTCTTGCTAAATTGCCCATTTGTTTGGGGATTTCTCCTTATAGGCAGCCATATACTGCACACTGTTTCATTTACAATCCCACAGCAACCCATTAGTAAAGGCCTTTAACCTCCTGGCATTTTCCTCAGCCATCATCTGAAAAGGTGTCAAAGCTTTTGCTTCATATATCTCACCCTTTTTTTTTTTTTTAAAGCGCTGAATGTAACAGTTTGAACTGTTCTGGTAACTTCTCAAAAAGCTTTGGCTACCGAGCCTGCTACCAGTGTGTGTGACTACACATACATTTACTTTTTGTGTACATATATACTTTTTTTTTTTAAAAAAATAAATATATATACAGACGTGTGTGTGTCACAGATCATACCCTTTGAATAGACGTAGCAAATGCTACACACATGAGCCCCCTGGGTTTCTTTATGAACACTGAGAATTATTTGCATCAGCCACAAGCCTATCCTCACGGAACAGAAACCTGACCCAAGTATCCACACGCCACAAGAACCAAGACCAAAGCCAACACCAAATCCACAACTGGCCCCACGTTGTTGCTTCTGAAAAAAACCACCACTTTGCAGCTGCCCAACGGCGGCTGTTTAACCTTGGTAGTGATGACACCAGTACTGGGTGCTGCACCTTAATGAAGATGACATTGAACATGATCTACCTATTGTACCTCTGGAGTTAAACAACAACGTGGCCTCAGCCCCCCTAGAACGATTTACTGAGCTCTGCTGACCTTTGGAGATTGAGTTGCTGGTTTGCATCTTCAGAGGGCATCAGCAGAGGCAACCTTCAGGCATCTTGCACCACCGCCAGTACCAAACCACCAGGAAAGACACCACATTCACCGACAAAACACCAGCTCATCCCTGAATGGCGCCCATGACACCATCAACGCCGAGCACGGCCCCTGGGGCTCCAGCGCTGCAGACAAACATCCTGTGTGGCTCTGGAAGCTGTTCCTGACCTCCACACCTCCTGTGCTGCAGGATAAAGGGAACAGTGAGAGATGAAAACTGCCCAAAATATTGCAGCTGCTCCTTATCTTCTCTTCCTCACCGTGTTGCTTTTCAGCCACAGACCTGAACCTGTCGTTGCAGTACTCAACTAAAGGAGATAAACTTTTTTTTTCTTTTTTGAATTGAAGCAGCTCATAAAGAACACATGGGGTGAGGGGGTGACTGCTCTGGTTTGTGTTCTTTCTGTAAAACAGTCAAGGAGAGAAAAAGCAAGTAGAACTGAGCACAGTACATAATTCTAAATAAACATTTTTGCCTATGTTTAGCCAGAAATGAAAGAAAGTAGGCTCAGAGATTTAAACTACCCAGAAAATAATGGATCACAGCCTGGTCCTACAAAGCCATGGTTGAATCCGGAGGAAACACCATGCAGAATTTGACCACAGTGCAAATTTATTAGCTCAGTCACTCTTCATAAATATTGGGAGACAGGGGTTGACTGGGTATATTTTTAAAATAAAGTATTTGTGTTTATCTTTTTTTTTTTTCTTAAAACACCTGAAGCAAACATACATAGAATCTTTAAAAATATTTTATGATGACAAATCATTCAATTAAAATATTTGATGATCCATGCTTTGCTTATAATCTATTAGTGAAAGGAATCTGCAGAACATAATGAGAAAAGAAGCAAATTCATCCATTCCTAGTCTGTTCAGGTTTTCTGATCTCACTCATCAGTGACGTTTCCAACCATTAACCATTTTCCTGTACAGCAGTAAACAACATGACTCACCTCTTTATCTTCTCCTCTTCCTCCTGGGGGGGGGACACTATGTGGAACAGGTTGTTTTGGTCATTTCATATACATTTGTTTGCTGATGTGTTTTTATGCTTGAGAAGGCAAAGAAGTGCATCTCACAGGTGGAAACGGAGGTGGAGAATGTTGTATTTAAACCCTTGAGAATCCTTTTTGTGTTCTGGGACCAACCTCTAGGAAAGCCTTGTTTCACACAGAGCAGCATTACTTGGTGCTTCTGTTGGGCCAGAGGGGTGCAAGCTGTCACAGCCATCATCCCGTGAGCCTTGAGCTGTCTTGGACCCAGGCCATACATCAACTAACAATGCTAAGGCACTCCATGTAGAGTTTAATGCCAAAACCAGTGTGAAATAGGAGGAAATGTTTGATATGATCCTGTTTTAAGCTGCTATATCTTATAAAAGGCAAAGTTTCCTAAGGAAAGCTTTGAATGCTCTACCACCGCAGTGTAAACAACCTGAGGGTAGGCACTGTCAGAATGGGACAGTCTTTAAACTAATCATCCATGACAGAAACTGTTAATTATAGATAGTAACAGACCTGCCTATCAGTCATAAATCAAAGCATGTTCCTATCCTACCGGTTTAGTTGAGCAATCGTTAAGTGGGCGTTTCCAAACAGTAGTAGTTGTATCATGTTGGTGACTTCATCAAAATCTCTCCTGATTATCAAGAAAACCTGTGACCAGGTTCAGCTTCAGTTCTTCACCCAACACGTTCTCCCATCTAGTGTTAAGACCTCAGTAGGAGCTGCTGGCTTTTTGTCCTCCCTTCAGTTTAATGAGAGACCATACGTCCATGGATTCCACACAGCAGATCTCACGATACAAGTGATGCTGGTTTTACTGTTTTTCCTTTCTGCACCACTGCCACTTGCAGATGGCACAGTGATATCACACAGGGAACCACGGCAATTGCTGCTGACATTCAGGAAACTGAGTATATGAATTTCTACCCCTCCTGAGATACTGTCAGGAAGCCACTTATCAGTGCCACTTTAAAAAAAAAAATACACAGAAAAAGAAAGTTTGTAAGTTATATGAGAAAGGTCCTACCAAGTGCAGAAAAGTAATTTGCCTTTGGTTAATTTCTCTGGTTTTGCTGAGGAGTGAGAAGAGTCAATTCCAGCAGCTGGTGGCTAAAGCCAAGTGCACAGAGTGGGCATCTCCAGCATTAGCCAGAGAACCCAGTGATTGAGAGCAGAAGGAACTGCTCCTTCTGCAAACGAGGTGTTGACTATATCCACCTGAAGCAGAACTTAGGTTTCCTGGATCTCAGGCCATGCTGAAAATCCTTGATGTGAGATCCCATTGGAATATCTGCTGAATATAGTGTTTGAGAACTCACAGCAGTTGTGCTTTCCCTAATTCACTGTACATGGTGCTACAGACCAATGAAGCAATTTACCCTTCTGGAGAGCTGCTGCAGGCAGAACACAGCAGCTTCAGAAGCAGCAACAGAAAAGCAATCCCAGCAAAGACCTTTCCAGCCCAAACAGACACCACTGAGTTTTTGATCCCCAGTCACAGAAGAGAATCAAACTGAAGCACATTGATGAACAACAAGTAAATGGTGGGCAATTAAAAATGTAACACATTGAAAAATGCATGCAGTTTGCATCATCATACCAGACCCACCATTGATCCTTTGGCAAGGTGTTCTTTTCCTTCAGTGGGTTCAGAATATCACAGTCTGTAAATCTTTGTGCTTGCGTGAAACAAGGTGAATGTCTCCTGTTGATTGGGAGCTAAAAAGTCAGAGTGAAAGCACAGGCTACTCAGTCATGGCTGACTACAAAGTCCTCGGCTGAAGCTGGAGATCAGGTCCATGATATGACTCGTGTTTGTGCTTGACCCAAGACAACTAAGAAAGTCTCAGGATTTTCATCACTGCAAAGAACCAGGGAAGGTCACTGCATATTGCACAGCGAGTCCTTTGTGCAATGGATCTAAGATCAGGCGAAACTCGGTTGTGGGTGAAATTTCAAAGAGCGTTTCAGAAGCCTTGAGAGATGAATTTACAGTCAGAAGGATTGTTCACTTTGTGCTAAGCACAATTTATGCTAATCTTTGTGGCATTGCTTGCTTAGAAGATGCTAAGTCTGCCAAAATATTTGAAAAGGACACAACTGGAAGAAGAGGCGTTATATGCATGAAGTAGAACAAGAAACTTTTTTATTCTATACAAAGAATGACTGAATTTTTACACTTAAGTTTTGATGTGCAATATGTAAATAGCATAACTGTTTATACTGAATTTTACCTGAATTGAGAAATTTAGCTGAACCGAATTTATCGGAGAAAAGTAACTTTAAAAAAATGCATTCTTTGTCTACAATTTTAACTTGGGAAGACTTTTATAAAGGGTGTCTATTTTTAAGACAATGCAAGTTCTCCGTGTTGAGGAACAGGTGGCTCTGTCACTTTGCATATTAATTTGCAATTATAAAACAATGTCATTTCCTTAGAGAAGGTAAAAGCAGAGCTATAAATTGTCAATATTTCTCTTCTGCTGGGAACAATCACTTTAGAAAGAACATTCACTGTGAGGTACATAGATACGAATCTTCCTTACAAACATCTCCATTGGAGAAAAAGGGGCTGTCAGAAGACCTCCCATCTCCACATTTCAGAATGGCTCACGGGGAAGAAGCTCTTTCAAAAGGGAGGTAGAAGTGTGCCCCAAAAAACCACAGGCATACAAACATGGAGCCAGCCCCGAGAACAGTAAATACGAGTCAAATATGTGTTATGTCTGACTTCACCAGTCTTGCAGAAAAGCAGCAATTCTATGGCAGACAGCATTGGGAAGCAGAGCTACCTCTTTGCTCTACTCTTAAAGCCCCTTATGCAGAAATTCCCCCCAAAAGATCAATAAAGAGCAAAAAGATAAAGGGCTCTCCTTTGTGAAAAGCAGAGCACTGTGGCAAGAGAGCCTGCTCCAATCTCAGCTTCTTCACACAGGAAACATGGCTTTAGGAGCTCTTTAAACATGGACATCTCGAGTTAGGCAATCCTAAGAACAATGGTTTTAAGAAGGAGCTGACTGTCACAGGAACTCGGTGTCGCTGTGCAGGCAGAGCAATACTGCTGTTTCTTAAGCATCCATCAAGGACTTGTGCTTTACGTATGATATAAACTCCAAATCACATTTGTTCTGATAGAAAAAAAAAATATCTTTCCTAAGAAACTCCCATTTTTAAACTTGTCAAAGAAGTGATGCAGTTTTATGCTGTCATCACCCTGCCCCCCATCAAATCCTTGGTAAATCACTCAGCTGCTAGGAGCGGCAAACTTGAACATGAAAACCAAATTAAAGAACAAGTCAAGATACTTGCATAAAGAAGACCATGTTTTTCACCAGCATGGTTTGGTTCTTATGGAAGCAAAAATGTGACTGGTAGAGAAGCTGGTGAAGAGCAGCTTTCTGTGCACAACTGGAAATGCCCAGGCTTCAGAGCTCTTCCCTGCTGTGTTTCTTGTGCACCGGGATTTTCTCACACCACTTCAACGAAGTAGGTACTTGGACAAAGCGATGCTTCCTTCTCAACTGCGAGCAGTAGGAATTCAAACAAACATTTATACCTAACTGAGACCAGATCCACAAGTCTTTAAAGTTTTGTTATTTGGGTTTTTTTTCAGTTGTTCTCCTTTACGTTGTAGCTTGCTTAGTAAGTGTTGCGAATGCAAGAGAGAAAGGCACACACGATTGAAAAATGAATTACACAGATGTAAGTATTCAAAAAAGCCACTGTTGGAAAAACAATATTTTTCAGGGTTATGGTTGGTTTGAGAAGTTTTTTTGCCATGTTATTACATTAATGTTTTATGCATCACCTTTAAAATTTTAAATGATTTGGTTTCTCGCTGACTTGAAAGAGAAGGAAAAATAATTCTAAAGTGTCAGTAATTTTCTGCACCAAAGTTTGCAACAAACAGGACATCAAAGAAGAAAAAGTTACGACACTGCCGAGGCTCCGGAGTGCATTCCATTTTCTGGGGCGGATTTGGCTTGGTGCAGGGCAGCTTGAATTCTGAAATGTGTTCTTGTTTCCATGGAGTAATTCTTGTAGTTTTGCCTAAAACAAAAGCAGATCCACTCTGATGAATATATATATTTTAAACATTTTCAAGTTATCTTTATATTATTGTTCTAAGCAAAACAAGTGTAGAGAGCAAAAAAGCCTTTCTGCACAAGCTCCTTTGTTGCCTACTATAAAATACAAGGCATGTGTTCCCAGACAAACAATGCAGCTCTTTGTCCTTTATTTGTAGTTCCACTGTCTGGCAATTACCAGAAAAATATAGCTTAATAAGAAATTTAATCTGGTCCACTCAATCAAAATTTTGAGTCCATATTAAATATCTATAATATCCACTTAGTTTACATTCAGAAATTTGATTTTTTTTTCCCCTTTCAAAGTATAACTGACAAGTGTTAATATAAAACATTTTCAGGATGTTTTTAAAGATCATTTTAATAAAATAGACTCATCTTAATTCAGACGACACATTTCAACAATATAAATAAAAAAACCCAAAAACACAGAAAGGAAAAGAGAGAGAGAGAAGCTGTCCTGAACCAGAAAAGGGAAACAGCCCATCTCTATCCTATGGTTGTCACTAACGTCACTGTATGTAGGCAATAAGCCCAGACAATTTGCTGCCCTAGAAGCTCAGAAGGAGAAAGTGGGCACACATGGGACTCTGTATCAGCTTTCAAGGAGCAATTTACCAGCCCAGGGAAAGACTGGCAGGGCTTCCTCCCACAAACATCTAGTGTCTGACTCAGCACTGTCATCTGCCTTTAGACTCCAGCATCTATGTCATGCTCTAAAGAGTTACAGAAACACGAAAAGAACCTTTATTTTAATGAAAAAGATTATAAAATTTGCCCCTAGGACCACATAGTATAGATCCTACTTAATAGGGATTAACATCTCAGCTTTTGCAGGATGGATACAGAATCCAGACACCAAAGAGAATTAGACCATGATAATTTTCTTTCAGAAGATATTTGTTGTCTTTACAGAAACATAACATTAAGTCTGTATACCTTAAAAGCATTTCAGTTCAAAATTCATAATTCAAATCAGCAGCAGTCTCTTTGCAAAAACAAGGGACTCCACATCCATCCTATACCCCCTTATAATTTTATGTATGCAACAGCCAAGAGGCTGACTGAGAAGAGAAGGTGACTGGGTTCTGCTTTACGCTGATTTGAAACTCTTCGGAGTTTTTTCTTTAAATTAAGTAGATTTTTGTCATTCAGAGATTGTATTCCTCATCAGTAGGCTGATATTTTTGCTTGTAGTTTACAGCAACACAAATAGAAATCAAAATATTTCCACGCATGACCAAGCCAGAACTGTTTATCATCTCTCTCCACTCTTTCTCCCAGGGTTGGAACACTCAAGCCAGCGGCAGCGTGGGGATTTAGGTCAAGCAAATCAGGCACCGAGCACAAGCCAAGGGCTGGCCTGCAGGGCTGCCAACTGCAAAGGGAATCCTGCAGTCCTCAAACCCACGGGCAACACCTCCTCCCTCTAGTGGCTGCGAAGACATTCACCATTTTTAGCTGAAAGCCTAGAAATCCTGAGCGTTCTAATGCAGTGCAACAGCTACAGGTGGAAACGTAAGGGCCATGTGTTTTTAAAGACTGATTGAAACAAGGAGGGTGTTTGGGTTTTGGGTTTTTTTCCTAGCATTACAGTTTCCACGAGTTCTTTGAGCATAGCAAATCTGAGTATTAGCTTTCCATACACTACTGGGCAACAACAAATTTTTAAGAGCTCCTGTTTGCTGGTGCCCTTCTTTAAGTCAAACACCTTCCCTGGAGGAGACCTGATGACCTAAGCCACACAGGGCCATCAGGGAAAGCTGCATCAGCAAAGGCTGAACATCAAGGGAGAGAAGTACCAGATGGAATGAGAAGGTCTGAATCATTGATTTCTAGTTCTCAAGAGCTATTTGAACGAAGGAAATGAGGGCAGGAGGAGAGGTGTGCTTTGAGCAACGTGAAACCGTTGCATTTTGCTAATGCAATTTTTGCTCTTCTTAACATCTCCCACAATCTGCAGAGAACCAGGCTCACATGCACAAGAGATTAAGAATTGCAGTATTTTAATTTTTGTGCTGACAGGCTTTTGGCATAATCTTTGATAGGCTGATTCACCACTCTGTCTTGCAGAGTGGATGGAGTTGGACAAAAGTTCTACCTGACCTCTTCAAAACTTGGGGCCAGACATGAGTTCTGGAGCTGCTCACACCTACAGCAGCGACTGGCATGACTCTCTGCACTCAGAAAGATGCCAACATTTGGAGTCATTCAGGATCCAGGCAGAGAGAGGAATTACCCTGCTGCAGGATGCTTGGAGAGGGCAAGGGTGGTTTGGCTTGGATTCCCTACCCTCCTTTCCCCACCAAGAAACTTTGGCTCAGCAAAGTAGTAAAGGCTCGGGCAGAGGCACAAAACCACATTTTGTTAATTTTATAATAAAGAACACAAATGATCAAGTTCAACTATTCTTGATAAACCTGCTTTGCTAGGAAAATCAATCACACAACAGTAAAAGCAGGTGTTTTGGTTCCCTTTCAGAGGCAGATGAAGCAATACAAGATACTAAATGCAACCTGAACCATTATCTCAAACGTGTTTCATCAAGGAAAGAAAACAGCACTGTGAGCCATCAATTCGAGTAATGCTATTTTAGCCATAACACAGAGCTTTGATTTAATTTAATACATCTTTTATGAATAAGTAAATAGACTACAAAGATTATTATATTTTGTTACACATGGATTATTTCTTATGGAAGCCTTTGACATTCATACTAACACCTTTAAAATTTTTTTTCCTCTTGTAAGAACAGATGAGTAAGTGACAGACTGAATGATCAGATAATGTCATTATTAGAAAGGTGCCATTTCTAATGTCACCATTAGAAAGGTCCAAACCAAATCTAGTGCATGAGTGCTTCCACTGAATAAACGCAATAATGACTTTTCATGGTATTAATAGAATGTTTCTGCTTCCTGCTAACCAGTAAAACACCACACTGACCCATCAGACATCAGCACAGGCTTTTCACTTGCTTACTTTGCTCTTTCCAGTAGTTTTATTGCTTCTTCTCTTCTATCCTGGTCGAGATACAGTATTGCCAGCTCCAGCAAGGCATTTGGAATTAGATAATGGTCATATTTTATCTTCTTCTCACTGCATTGGAAAAGAGATAGCCTCAAGATCTTGAAATGATATATCGTTTCCTTCATTTAACAGCTCCAAACACAAATAAATAGTTTAACTATGATCAGAAGGAACAATCAATCCCTATTACAACACTCGTCACATTCTCTACCCAAAGCTGCATTCCAGGTTATTAAATCCATATTTTGCATAACTAACCTACAAAGTATATTATTTCTCAGGATTACAAAGCATTGCCTTTATTATCAGGGAATTATTAAAAAAGATGATGATATTATGAGCTCTATCCATGCGAATTTACAAGAAGATGCCATTCACTGCATGATGTACAGAAGTTCCAACTATAATTGTGCTGCCATCTGTCTCTGCAGACTGCATTTGGCTTTTTGGGTACACCTTCTTCATGACTGGTAAGATGAAGAGAGGAACTGGCATCTCAAAAATTTTATGCGTGTACAGTCACCAAAAAAAGGAGAAAATATCTCAGTAAAAAGTGCAGATTTGCAGTTGTTCTTCCATACATGCTAACAATACTGGTAATTAAAGATGCAATTCCTTTATATCAAAGTAATTGAAATAAACACTAGAGATACTGGAGTCCCTACTTTTTATTCTTATCATGGCTGCATTTCCTCTAACTTAAAATGAATAGTTACTGAGAAATTCAAGAGCTCTCCTATAAGCCAGGTATGAAAACTTACTTTAAATAGATGTAATTGAAATGGTCTTCTGCCTCCGAGATCTTGCCCAAATGCTTGAGGCATAAACCCTTTAACAGTTTTATCACACACTGGTCATCTGCTAGTAGTTCTGTAGCTGTGAGATGACGTAAATGACACATTTTAGAGAACTCTAGAGCAGCAGAGACCTTCCTACCTGCAGAAAAACTTTTACACAGGGAGGTGAGCACAACCCATTTACTAGAACACAGGCCAGAAGGAACTCAGTGGTCAATTCCGATCATTTAATGCAGACACAAACACTCATCAACCTTTCATAAATTGATCAAACTTTCCCCTGAAAAGCTATTCCACAAGCTTGTTCTGACACCCCAAAACTAATTTAAAGTGTCCCCTGTGGAAATACTGATGTCCAATTTATAATCTCTTAACCTTATGCCTGCATTGGCCTTCAGTATGGATAGCTCTTCTCCTTCCTTGACTCCTAGTCACATCATCTATTCATAGGCAAATGTTTTAGCAATTCTCTGCCTTTGTGTGGCTAAACAAAAACATGCTAAACTTCGCTACCTGCACCTCACATCCCTCCATTTTCTTACCATACCTTCTTTTCACCTCTTTTGAGTTTATACTTCCGAGTGCCCAGAGTTACCAGTGCCTCCAGGTGAGGCATTGAACTAGACACTGGCCTCACCAGTGCCTAGTTCAAAAGTCATTACTAAAAATTTTACACCTTCAGAAATTTTTTGCATGATACATTTCAAAGAAAGCATCTGGGTTTTTTTTTTTTTCATATCCATTCCATGTAGGCAGCTTAAAATATACAAGCAAAATCTTCCACTTGCTCACTTCCACTTCATGACATACCAGCTAATAAGAATTTCTGCAAAAATGTGTGATATTTTGCCCCTTGTGCTACTGAATGTCACCCTGTTTCCACCACTCCAATCTGTACCTGGTTCTTCCTCTATCACTCCAGCTGTCAAAATGCTGAGCATGAAACAGCTGCTCTCCTTTGGAATATGCAGCTGGAGGCCTTGACCCCACAACTGGAGTCACTTCTCTTGCTAAGTCCCAAGCACCTAGATACATCTGTCACCAAAACAAATCCCAGGGAAAATGCCCAAAGACAATGCAGCAAAGTAACATAGAATCATGAGATGATTCAGGGCCACAGAAGAGTATTTTTTAAGAATTAAATAAATTAATTAATTTCAAAAAGGCAGATCAGTTGTCTCTTCTGGACATCTGTCCCATGAACATGCTCGCTTTTCTTTAAGTACTTTCTCTACTTAGAACTTGTCCTACAAACTGCCTCGGATTACATAAGCAAATATTTAGGGACCTATCTTGGATACCATTATGCACATCAGATTTGCATTTGTAGACATTACTTCCACAAACAGTCTCCATTTTACATCTTGTATGGTATAATACTGCTATAAGCATATTCTCAGATTCATAATTTTGTAGTGTTAGGTTCTTGCATTACAAATCTAACATCGAGACAGAGAAAATACAATGGAAAAAAAAAAGGATGGAAACAACAATTCACTATTTGGAACAGGTAATACTTCAAATAGGCATGTTTAAAATATATCCCACTTTTCATTTACATGTCCTCATAGTGTTTCATAAACATGAATCACAGTCTACAAATCCATGCAAAAAGCCAGCTGTATCCACAATCATCGACCAAAAAGGGAATAAAGAAATTATTCACTGATTGCAAATAATGTAGCAAAATGGGTGACAAAGTGAGAGAGTCAGAAGCCTTCTTCTAAGATGTCACCTTCACTGTAAATATTTTTCTGTTCTCTTTCACAATTAATTAAACAGGAGATAGCTTTAGCCAGTCTTTCAGGCAATTCTTTCAAATCTTGTGTAACACAATGTGCACAGGAAACCAAGGTCCCAGAAAAGACTGCAATGCAGTGATTTAGCCCATATTCCTTTGGTAACAGGGGCTTGGATCCTCTTGCAGGCAGGCAGTATACAATAATAAGATAAAATATTTAGTAAGGAAAAACTGTGAGAAAAGCTGTGCAGAGTGCTTGTGCTCCCATAGGAGCTGGTAAACATTGTCAAGAAATAAATATCAATTGAACTTTCTCATGGATGGCTAATTAACAGACTAACAGAAGATGAGGTAGCAGAACCTGCTCCAGTTCAATACTGTTCCCTGTCTTATACTCATTCAAGGCACAAAGGAAGGCCATCCCTGGTGTCCCAGCTTTCCATAGCATGCTGTTGACCATTCAGCCCAAGGACACATCATAAATTGGCAGCACTTTTAGAACAGAAAACTGACTTGTCTCCTATTTATCCTTCAAAACCGAAATACAGTATCTCAGGATAACAAAGCTTAGTGATTCAAGTAATCAAGTCAACACATACGCTGATTTTGAGCTAGCAAAGTAAAGTCTTTTAATACATGTCATAAACTAGTCCTAATACACATCCATGATGTAAAATCACTTGCTACTACTGTAAGTTATTGCTATATTAAAAAGGAAAATTTTTCCTATCTGCATAATGAAACCATAAACTGTTTATGTTCCTTCTATGATCATATTAACTTTACTAATGAGTGTCTTTCTTTATTCACAGATAATATCTTTAGCTATTGCACTGTAAAATACCTGTTTAAACCATATCAATGATTACCTGAACTTCTTGCCAATGCTTCTTCTGCTTCAATTAAAGTCTCTAACATGCCTTCTGTCAAGTTGGGACATTTTCCAATTACAGCATAGCCATTCCAGATATACATCATTTCCTAGGGTCAGGGAGAAACGACAGCATCATTAATTACAGTGCTGGATAAATGCAGTTACCAAATATTTTAGTTTATTTCTGTATGATGAAAAAGTTACAAATTCCTTAAATAAAAATTCAGTTTGTCAAAACATATTTTTATTGCAACTGAAAACCTGTTACATTGGTTCAGTACAGAACAAATTAGCCCTGAAAGACAACTAAAGAACTGTTTACTACACACGATGCAAGGAGGAGGGCTTGAATAGAATGCAAACACAGTCCCACTTATAGATGAAGGCAAGTACCAACGAAACAGGCAGACTTAAAATAGTCATGGCACGTGGCTAACTGTCCCTTGATTAAAGTCTCCTCTTGTTTTTCAGTTCTATCCTAGACAGGGCAGTAAGAACTATAAATTACTACCATGTATTTCTTCCATAGAAAAAATACAAAATCTTAGGACAACAAAATAAAACAAGAAGAAAACCAAAAACCCTGAACTTTAAGCCAAGCTTCAAACAATCCAACAGAATTTTAGAGCTAAACTGTAAACCCCTCAAAATCCTCATGTTTGTTTGATGTTCTCATAGAAAGGTACTTCTTTCTTAATCAACTGTTCTTGAAGTTAATTTTATTAAAAACTATTGGTTTAATTCCTATTTGATATTGGAGTTCTCACTTACAGTATGTCATCAGACCAAATATGCACATCGCCACTGGAATCAGAAAGTTAAAGATGGAAATATTATATAGACTTACAAGGTATTTATTCCATTTATGCAACCTCGTCCATATTTGAGAATTTAAAGCTTTTTGATAAAATTTCTCTAGAGAATAATTGAGCTCTGAAACTACAGTACAAAAAGCTGTAGGCTAGAATAGATGAAACAATATGTTAACTCCAGTCACCATTGCTTCCACCATCTGGTCTCTGGTTGGAAAACCCACGATGAACTTACTGTATCTAGTACAGATTTCTTAACATGGTTTTGACAGAAACGTACTCAAACTACATTTATTCTAGGCTAAATCTCTGAGCTAAAACAGAAAAATCCTAGAGATGAGATTCTGCACCCCATTCCACATCCTCAGAGCACTTTAAACTGGTCAGCTGCGGCATCTGCTGCCTCTGAAATGCAACTGCAGCAGAAACAAAGGACGTGGTGCCCGGCCAATTCCAAGGAGAGCCCTTGGTACAGAAACCTATTCTGTTAAAATCCCCTTTAGAATAGTCCAGCCAAACCCCAGGGGTGTACCTTTCTTACTCTCTACAATTTCTGAAACCTGAAAGGCAAATCAAAGTAACCTAATTATTTCTCTCATTTCAGTCTCATGACTTAGTGGAAAGTGGTCCCTCGTGAATACCCACGCTATACTGTAACAGCTCTATTTCTTCACCGTGTCACATACCCAGCTGGTGGGCTGAGAAATGACTACTCACTGGTGAATGCAAGAGGCTTTCCTTGTTCAGGCATTTTCTTAAAGAGCATTTACTAATTATTCATCTGTTTCTCAAACACAACAGCTCAAAGGGCTGCAAACATTAACACCACTGCACTTCGCAAACCTGTGGAGTCAAAATCCTTTTATGTTCTTTTATGTGTTCTTTGCAGATGGATTTTTGTAAGGGCACCAAGCAATGGATGCCTTACGCAGCTCATCTCATCTGGTCACAGGGAACTGGCCAGAATTAAAGGGAGAAAATAAATAAATCAATCAACAGTATGCAGTTTTCCGAATTGGCTAAGAGATTTGTCTGTTTTATCATTTGAGTTGCTCTGGAGACCACCATAGAATCATAGAATCTTCTGGGCTGGAAGGGACCTTCAAAGGTCATCTAGTCCGACCCCCCTGCAGTCACAGAGACACCCTCAACTAGACCAGGTCACCCAGGGCCTCGTCGCACCTCACCTTGAATGTCTCCAGGGAAGGGGACTCAAGCACCTCCCTGAGCAACCTGTTCCAGTGCTCCACCACCCTCATAGTAAAGA
>BJBW01005786.1:184924-211551 GCA_004320125.1 Scolopax mira
GGTACTGGAAGGCCGCTATTAGGTCTCCCTGGAGCCTCCTCTTCTCCAGGCCAAACAACCCCAGCTTCCTCAGCCTGTCCTCAGAGCAGAGGTGCTCCAAGCCCCTGAGCATTTTTGTGGCCCTCCTCTGGACCCTCTCCATCAGGTCTGTGTCCTTCTTATAATGAGGGTTCCAGACCTGCACACAGTGCTCCAGGTGAGGTCTCACCAGAGCAAAGTAAATCACTTCTCTGAACCTGCTGACAACACATCTCTTGATGCAGCCCAAGATGCGACTGGCCTTCTGGGCCGCAAGTGCCCGCTGCCTGCTCATGTCCATCTTCTTGTCCATCAGCACCCCCAAGTCCCTTTCCTCAGGGCTGCTTTCTAATACCTCATCCCCCAGTCTGTATTGGTACCAAGGATTGCAACAAACTGCAAACATTCCGGGGCACATTAAATAGATGCTTACATGCAGTCCCCAATTCTCGCACTGTTTCCTTGATTTTTTTCCCCCCTCACAACTTGTATCTTAAAGTCTCCCTTTAGTAGTCTCAATAAATGACACATGACAGAAGAGACCTAGGGCAAAGTTCCTCAAAAGATAATCAAAAGAAAGCTGCTGGGAGCACGCTGGCCTATGGCTGGAATAATGAGTTACACATGCAACACATTTACGTGTCACAAACAACTGGCTTCACTCCCTGTGGCTGGTGCATGCCCCAGTTTTATAGCATTCCTTGCATTCATTTGGCTTTGCTTTGGGAACATTCCAGTCTCCTGCTGAGGTTTTACCTTAGAAACATAGAAAGATACTATTCCAACTATCTCAGTTTCATTTCCAGAAACTAAAAAAAAAAAAGGTAACAAGGCTGTCTGCGTATTTCTAACTCACCAAAGGTGGAACAGGCAAAGGAATGGGGTTTGAAGAAAGATATCGTCGAGCTTTCCGAATTGCAAACTTCTCTGTAGGCAGTGATTTCCCAGCAATTTTCAGTTTCAAAGTGGGAACAATCCTGAAAGTTGAAAGAAAAATGTAAGGAATTTTTCTTCTGTGAATCCCTGGTAAAAAAAACACAAAACATTCAAACTTTAAATAAATAAAAATCAAGCCAAAGAAGTTTAAAAAGCTTCTATATCCCTATTGCTACTTCTGAGGAAACCGAGCAACACATATTCACAAAAGCTGTCTTTAGGCAGGGCACATATATCTCTAGGCCTCCTCTTTAATCAAGCAGGAGGAAGAGGGACTCTTCTCCACCCAAATAATAAATTAGATGATGCACCTAATTTAGGCCCATCTCTCTTCACAGATTAAGAAAGAAGCAAGCTAGCTTTTGTCAGCGCTCCTCCTCCCATTCTCCCAAGCACCAAAACTGCTTCACTTTGTATTGGACCCCAAATCCAGTGAAATCTGCTTGGAATGATTACATAAGATATGGAAAACCTGAAAAGTATCAATATATTGTAAGCACATAAAAAGTGATATTTAGATTTTAAGAAAAATTGCAAAAAACTCCTGAAATAAAAAGTTTTCTTTGTCCCAGCAAGGTTTAGGCATTTTTGAGCTTAAACATTACAATCAGAGATTAACTCATTGTATTAATAATGCATATATTCACTTAAAGAAGTGCATATTTAACTATTTCATATTCCTCTCAGGCTCAAAAGCCAAGAATTAAGTTGTACTGATGTGGTCTCCACTAAGGAGGCACACGTCTTGTAGCATAATCCACTGAAGGCTTTCAGATCTTACATGCCATTTTGATTAAAGGAAAAAACCAAAAAAGAATGCGAGTAATACATGCAACAGCAGCAGCCACTGTATGGCTGACAGACCTTAATATCCTGTCTAGATGCAAAGTATTTCCAGGCCAGTAGAAATCTGTCTGAACTCGGGGTCCACTGTAGTCTAAAGGAATGTTTCTTTCTGCAATTTCTTACCAATCCAATGCTACTTGCGCAGATCCTCCAAACTGCACAATGAATAGTTTTGCTTCTCTTCCCCCAACACTGTACCATGAAAAGACAGGAAACTCTTGTAACTGAGAGTTAGCAAATTTTACCTAAATAATTCAGCTTCACTGTCTCCAAAAGGACTGCAGTCATCTGGTCCAAACATACTGAGATAAGCAGCTTTCATGTAAATATAAGTAGCCTGTAAATGCAACCAAGAATATCTGTACAGAAAAATGAATTTACAGTATCACCGTTATTGACAAAGCACAAAATAGCAACAAAGAGGAAGAAGTTGCTGATTTTGTACACAAACAGATGCAATCTTACAAAATTTTAAGCAGGAGGTAGGTATTTTAGAAAGTGGAGTATAGTATTTATAGTATTTTTTTTGTCATATATGTCATTGGTTACTTTCTATCAGCTTATAGTTTATGCCCACAAATGTCATGTTCGTGTAAAGTGAATTTTATTATTTTCAGGAATACATACTAGAAAACTCAGAGGAAAAAAAAACCTACCATACTTCTATGCATCAAATCAACTTGGTAGCATCACTCAAATACTAGGTTTTAGAGAACATGAAACAGTTTTTGAAAGATTTTATGATTTCAGATTATGAGAAGTACTGATTTCATAGGGGATCCTGAGCAATCGTACATTCAGCAGCCAAGAAAAGCAAAGCAGCAGGGGATGTTGCAGCTCTTGCAATAGTAGAGTAACAGTTAAGTGAGTTCTTGAGTACTGCTTTAAGGACTCTACAGTAACCATAAGCTTCAGGAGTTTTCTAGAATATTTTAAGATGTGGTTATTTCTTTACACAGGAATCTAACAGTGCATACCCACGAGCATCTTTCATTTAGCTCATGGAGCCACTAGTTTGCTACTATCACATTCCACTGCAGATCCCATATTAACAGGAAGCATCATCTTTACTTCTCTAAGGGTGCTGCAGTATAGTATGAAACTCCACACACAGGTTAAATGGACGCACATTAATATTAATCCTACAGCATTTCAGGATATTAAAGCTTTTAGCCAGGTGGTGCCCCCCTGGCCGTGGGATGCAGATGAATGCATCTGGCTGAACATGCTGCTGGAAGCCCCAGGGCACAGGAGGACGGGAGCACAGAGTTGCTCTCACCTGCCTGCTCAGACTTTATTTTGGTTTTGGTTCCACTTGCCAATACATACAATGTGTAGTAGAAAAGACAGAGATACCCTCCTCACACACATAGTCTGATCACATTAGTAAAAAACAAATCTTGGATTAACTACTCCCCCCTCACTCCAGGCCAGATATAATCTCTTCTGATAGATTTCCCTGGGGCTCAAGGGAGGAAAGCTACCAGGGTTCTGGATGGTAGAGCTTCTCCCTTTCAGATGCACAGGGTGAGGCGCCTCTCTAATTATATTTATTATCCTGGAGGCACCATCATGGCTAGCCTCACTCATCACTAAAGGAGCTTATAGCCATAGTGTAATGAAAGAAATGGCAACTTGTGCCATTAATTGCAGTGTGTTGATGACACAACCAGTCAATAACAAGCTGTTCTTCATCTACAAGTCGGGCCCAAAGGATTTCTGTTTGCCCACAACCTATTCAGATTTGAATGCCTGCAATTCGCATTGTTCTGTAAGAGCCACTGCAGACCAGGTTTTGTTTTACAATCTTCATCTTTTAAGCCACAAAAGCTTAAAAGCTACAAAAAGTCAACTCAATCTGATTAAAAGTTAAGAGACACTAGAGGGCCTTCTGCCCTCCTGTTCCAATTGGCTTACCTTTGACCAAGTGTTTTCTTTGCTTAGCAGGTCTGCGTAGAAGAAAGCCATCTTCCACTGGCGCTTGTAGGTGAAGCACCACATGAGCTCCCAGTAACACATGTGATGAAACTGCTTCCAGTATTGCTGAGCCTCGCAACATTCTTCATACCTATTAACTGCCTGAACACAAGAGATTTCCAAACGCTGCCTTAATCATCTGTAACTGCACATACATCAGTGCTGTAATAGGCACTGGGGCTCCAAGATCTGCTGGCGTGGCTCCTGCAACTTACAAATTATCAACAGCCCTCCCCAAAAATCACATCTGTTGGCTTCACACAGGAGATCCTTGGCTCCACAGCCATCCCGGTGTTACCAAGTTTACCCCTGCTGCAGAGCTCCCCATTCTTGGAAGTTATATTATTCACAGGCAAAATGAATGTTTGTGTCTAGGGAAATTGGGATACTAAAGTCAAAGGGGAGATGTTGAGCTGGCGTTTATTGTTGCAGCTCCAAAGATTTCAAGGGAGCTACTGCCCTGCACACCAGTTGATACTCTGTCTCAGAGTATTTTGGACACACGTTGTTCACCTCCCTAATTCTTTCAAGTCTTGCATGACTCTCCACTCAGACTGAAGGCAAAGGATTACCCCTGGATGTTATTAAAGGCTAAACTCGCTTTAGGATAAGAAAGACAATGAGAAAACCGTGTCATTAATACTGGCAGACTAGATTATCACCAGAAATTAAGAAGGGTAGCAAAGCAAGCTGGTCAAACAAGCTAGTCAAAATAGTTTTCAAAATTCCTATTTGGAATTCATAGACTATTAATTACATATAGGCCAAAGACACAGGAAGCACTAGCCAAAAAGGAAACTTTGTTTCTAGAGGAGTTTTTCTAAAGCTTTCGAGACTTAAATTCCCGAGAGCAAAAGGATTACTTACCGCATCAATATTACCCTTCAGTGTTTCTATCCTGCCTGCAAAAAACAGGAATATGGCTCCCTGTAATAAATAATAATAAAAATACAAGTATTCTATAACAGTTTTCAAGCTGACTATACAGATTTGGCAAGAAAACATTAACACGACCATACCAACCTAAATTATGATTCATTTTACCTTTGGATAGCGAGCCAAGTAAGGCTTAAGTAGTCTTTCTGCCTCCTCAACATTTCCTTTTCCTGTCCCTAGAACGCATAAAAATGCAATTGATAAAAACAGTAAGAAAAGAAAAAAGAAAGAAAAAACCAAAAAAAAGAACAGGAACACAAAGTACTGATGAGCCATCCTCATCTGGCCAATGTGTAAGTTCCTCTCTCTGGTAAGTAAGGTGTAAATACAGGTTGGTGTTGCTACAAGCCAGCGAGCAGGAAGAGCTGAACAACACTGTGCTCAGTGACATGAAAACTCACTAATGTGCAGCCCAAAACATTTTGTAGAATGCTTTAGCACGAGGTAACAGGGAAGTATATCTCAGCAGGAAGTTATCACCTCCCAAAACAGTCAGGGGTGATACACATAGACAAAGTATTCAGGAAGTTATCACTTACAAGCCATTATTTGAACCTCCCAAATAATGTGCCTGACAACTGAACAGATTTAATTCTCACAGCTTCCTTTGCTATCCCCATCGTCTCCCTTCTTACACATTAAAACACACCTCCAGCTTGGAGATTAAGACACTATCTTCAGTTATGATCTGTACTGTAAAATCACTCACAACTGAGTTACATTTAACAAACAATTCACCAACAAACAGGTGATGGAACCAACTTTTTCCCCTCTGTGTCCCACAAGAAACTAATCAAATCCAAGAGTTATTATAAACAATCTTACCTAACACAAAGGTCATGAAAGTATGATAGCAAAGCAACAGCATGGTACACAGCACCGACCTAAAGCTGTATGACGACGCTCCTTCTTGAAGCTGCAGCAGACCATGTTCCTGCACAAACAGAGGTGAAGAGGAGAAAGCATTGGAAAAGAACCAAAGCTGTGTTTTGCCCAAGTGTTAACTTCTGCAGTGTCAGCTAAGGTTGCTCGCTCACCAAATTCCCCAAATGTGCTGACATACATTGCTTACAGAGCAACCAAAGACAAAAACCACACATATGGACTTCTCTAACAGCTTTTCATGGAGTTACCACTTAGCCTGGAAAACATCTGGTGACAGAGCAGTAATTTGGGATTTATTAGACAGTAGGAGAATGTGAGACAACTTATCACCATCATCCAAGTGCTGCTTAAGAGCATTCCAGATGTAAAAACCATACAGTTTTAAAATTCAAGGCAAATAGCACCTATTTGCACAATCAGTATATCCATGGTTGTTGACACTCCCTGCACAAGCAAGTTAAAGATATCAAGAAAAAAATAATAAAATATGCAACTAGCAGGGCAAAGGATAATAGGGAAAAAGGATGTTTTTAAAGAACAAAAGGAGCTTTGCAATCATGTTGGCCCACTACCACCAGTGGAAAAATACGATGAAAAGAAGAATACTTCTGTTCCTTTTGGAAAGAACTAAAGAAATCAAAGTACAATGCTATGTTCAAATCCAGGAGAGCACAACAGATAACCAACTTTAAGGATTCCAGCTTCTGAGGCAACAGCATTAGCAGCCCACTCTAGGACTTGTTCCATGATAACAACAGCAAAAATATAAATATGCAAACATATTTAATATGAGATCTCCCTACTAGAAAATATGCACAGTAAGACATCCAGTGTGTGCTGGGGAAAATTCTGTTTAAAAGTTACGCTATGACTGCAATGGAAAGTTATTGGAACACGATGTATGTGACTATAAGGACATCCTTTCAAACCAGCTGCACTATAAATAGTGCAGCTATCCTGAGGGATGTCTCCTGGAGCCACTGTGGAAGGTATCAGAGAGAGCACTCAGAGCATGATCTCAACACAGATTTTCATCTCTTGTGTGTCCTCACCGACAGACGGGTGTTACACTGTCTCTCCTTTACCACTTGCTGTTTAAACCCTGAAGCCTGTAATCATATTATACTTTTCACCATACGTTAACTTTTTCTCTTAACTACTGTGGTTAATTGTCTTCATGTAAATAGACTTATTTTGTATTTTTTTTTTAAAATATCTTAATTTATTACATTAGTTACTGTTATAGGGAAAGGTACCATTAACACATATATTTGCAGGTCAATTAGCATAACGCCTAGCCCGCACAAAATAATCAAATTATTGACTTGCATATCACATCAGAAGAAATTAAAAGATACTAAAATCATTACTGAAAATTACTTAATGGAAATAAAGCAAAACAATGCCAACTTCATTTTCTGCTGAGGGTGAAAGTGTAATAGATAGAGATAAGTACGAAAATACGATATATTCAGCTTCTTTATACTGCCCAGATGAAAACCACAAATATATGGATTTTAGAACAAGTAGCACTGCAAGGGAGAAGACAAAACATTCTGTAGAATGATTTCTGGCAGAAAAAAATTCCAAAGTAGATTTCCACAGTACATTTTTTTGAACTGAAAAATCTTCAGGCTGGATATTTCACTGAGTCTTTACTGACATCAGTACCAGTCCTTGAAGTGTCTGGTATCTTCCATATAATATAAAAATACATACAAAATGGCCGCTGATCACACATTTAAGAATAGCACTAAGAACAATACAGAAACAAATCATATTAGTCATATAATTTAATCACTTGTCAAGTTGATCTCACTCATGTATTTCAATCCCCAAAATGTATTTTAATGCAGCCAAACACAAAGTTATCATCTGTATGGACCAGGAATGCAATCCCCACCCACCTTACATTGGCCTGCATCCTTGGAAACCAGTAGCTGTGAAGTAACCAGGTTAAAAACATTGCCCGTTCATCAGAAGAGGGCTGTGAATCTGGCACACTCAAGCCTATTTTCTTAAACTGAGTAGTTACACAGGTATGGGAAGCTCACCAGACAAGTTAGTTCACTCTGTGGGTATGTCCATAATCCTATTTTGTCCAGTACAGGTATTAAAGAATGCTTACTTTTCACTCTGCCAGTTGAATACCCCAAACTTTCTACATTAAAGGAACACTGAATAGACACAGTCTGAAAAACAGAAATCTAGAAGTAGCTGTTAGTATTACAACACCAGCTTGTAGAAAAGGCTGCAACAAAGCTGCTTCTCCTCAAAAAAAGCTCTTGCAAACTGCTTCTGTTATGATGAGATGCCCAGGAAAGTGGGATGATGAAGAGTGTCACTGGGAAACATGTTTTAGGTACCACATTCAGCCAGCCAGCCTCCTGAGGCTCCCTCCATGGCAGGCAGAGACAGAGGTGCTCCTCCAAGGAACCATTCAGTACAGAAGCTGAGGTCAGACATTATGAATCACCTTGTCAAGCATCTACTCTTTCTCCACAAGGAGCCTACAGAGATTAGCCAGGAAACCTAATCAGCGATGTGAGGTGTCACGAGTTGGGCAATGCTGTTACACCCACATAATCCTCACTGGGGATCAAACCGAGGATCTCAGAAACAAATCACAAGTAGGTACTAATTGAGCCTAAAAACTACACTCACTGCTGCCAGTCACTAAGTGAGCACATTATCTTTAATTGTTAGGACACACCTTCTAACCATAAATAACCCATAAATAACCCCCCCACAGCTATGCCACAGGTGATATGAGCAATCCCAGAACACCAGGAATGAGCTTCCAAAGTCAATTACAGGATATATTGCTACTATATAAAGTTGATGTCAAGGCAGTAAGTGCTCATATTTTTTCCAAAATACTTAAATGGACATTAACACGTTTAGGTTTTGTTTTCACAGGAACATCAGTTACTCTGAAGGGCGTAAGGTACAATGCAGAGCAGTGAGCAATGACACTTTTTATAGACACAAAAAAAGTGATCCAGTACGATAACCCTTGCCTTTCCATGGAAGTTGCTCACAACATCCCACAACCTCTTAATTCCCATGACTGTCACGACTTTATACTATGTCAGTTTCTCATTGATTTGATCCTTGTTCCAAGACATCCAATGCTCTGTCACTCAGGAGTCCCCACATGAGCAGGAGGGATTCCCACAGTGAATACAGGACAAACAAGGACAATGCTCTAAACCATTATCAGACAGTGTTATTTCAGCTGTCACTAACTAAAATCCATCTACTTTCCTGAAGCAAAACCTCTTGAATGATACTTTTAAATTACTCTCTTTTAATAAGCAATCTTGACAATGAAAGCAAAGCAAGTTCATTGTTCATGTCCTATGACCTGCTCGCATTACTGCAGGCTTAGCAATACTGGATACTACTAACAGCTTTTATGAAGAACTGATTAATTAAACTGGTAGATGGGGCACTTGAATGTATCCTGTGAAATAATTTTAGATTTAACCTTCATTTAAAATTTGCAGAAGAGGATCAGAATGCAAATCAAAAAGATGCTTAGCGGGAAACTGGAAGGCAATTTATTACAAACTGAGACATCAAAAATACTCTTCAGCTCAGCTGCTTTGGGAAAAAAATCCTCCCACATCGAAAAGTATAATTTGAAATAAATTGGTTTTATCTGAAAGTTTTCCTGCCTTCCCTTGAAATCATGCTGTCATCTGACCCCCTGACAAATAGCACTTAACATGTGGTGGGCTCACGTCAAACTTTCCTATGGATTAGCAGCAGGGTATTTGCAATCATCTATAAGATAAGAACAAGAGTAAATATTAACCTGGGACTCAGCAGAGGGGTTAAATGGTAGACAGCACAAGGATTCTTCTGATCCCACAGCAGAAGTTAGTTATCATGAAACACGAGAAGTCCATATGGGACATGTACTCCATCTACTGCCCAGGGGGTGAGGCAGGTGTGCCTCCCTGGCACATTACTTCCTCTCTGCCCACAAAAAAGTTTTCATTAAATTGGACAAAAGTGCATTGAATGTCAGCGTCCAAATTGCAGGGCCTATGCCATTAAACACAAATAAGCCCATTATTTAACTAATGAGACAGGGGAAAGGAGCTTGAACAGTGAGAATGGCACAACTTGGACTGGAAGGGAGCAAATGTGGCCTCAGGCTACTTTTATATTTTCCTGATCTTATCCTACCTACTATTTTGAGAATCCAGGCTGCTGTTAAATTGATCGTGTTGTCCACAGTCCCCACGAATGGCTTCGGAAGTAATCGAGCTTTGGGCATGTCCTCATTTACCATCAGACACGACTTCTCTGAGACAAAGGAGAGTCTCTGGGCGCAAATCTGCTGGCTTCAAGGCAGATTGGTATTGTGGAAGATAACTCAATGCAATTTTATATCCAGTTTCAATAAACACACGACCCACACCAAAAGCACTGCAGGTGAACTGTAAGCACCTCAAGGCACCAACCATGGCTCTTTAGTCTTTTGTACAGCCTGATGCTCACCATGAGCATTAGACAGGAAAAACTGCAAGATCAAACACAAATGTATCCAAACCTCCTTTCTTCTGGATAGGGGCAGGACCTGACATACAAACTTTCCCTCTCCTCCTCTGTCACTGTTTCTTTCACTTCTAGATTCTTGTCTATACCACAGGGGACAGTTTCCTCTTGCAAGCTGCTTTGGAAAACCACCACTGGAAAGGACTGCAAATCCAAGCGCAATTTTGCTGTTGGCCTTAGGCATCTGACTCACAAATGGTAAATGCAGAAAGACTTTTTCAGGATGTTAAACCAAATGACCATCAATGAACTCTGATCAACACGTTTAAAACACTCCTTTTTTTATGCTGTGCAGACTGCAGGTTTTTCTTAAATTGATGGTAATCTAGGTCATGCTTCAGTGAGTTATTAAAAAACTGGAACAGAAGCTGACTCATCAACACAAATATCATCCCACTCATAGCCATACAAGAAATCCCAAGTCCAAAAGAAAACAGCAGCAATTCAATTAGAGAGACAATTTTCATCTGCAGTAATAAGTGTTCGGCAAAGTATTCTCAGAACTCTGCTGGTACGTGAACTGCCCTTACGTTTCTAGGATATTTTGCTTTCAACGCTCTTTGTTTTCATAACTGACAGGTAGAACAATTTGATGTTTGCCTCTACTGCTTCTGGAACAGCTCTTGGTGAGCTCCTGTAAATTTCCAAGTCCTAATTCATGCTCTGCCAAAAGCTCCTTGCTTTTAAACAAGGCATTTTATTTTCTGATATAAGATCCTTCATGTAAACTAATAAAACAGCGATAACACTTTTTCACCTCTCACATAAGGTTGCAGCTCTGATTAAGAAAACATTTTTGTCCTTGAAACTTGTTTTGTAAATGGAAAGCATTACAAAAGAGTTAAGTTTTAACTTGTTTGTAGAGCTTTTGTTGTGTTTGCAGGACATCAAACATTTATTTCATAAATGCTGGGGAAGGTAAATCTGACTAGTGGTTTAGGTTAGATGAATCATGTTTTCTTAATCCAGGAACCCAACCTTGACTGAATCTCATGTTCTGCTGGTAGAACAAGAGACAAGGGCAAGGTATACGGGCCAAGATATTTCCATCAACTTAGTATGCTAAACTTTGAAACAACAAATACACAAAAAAACTGACACAGCACTTCCTGTGCATGTGTCTTGCAGAATATCTCAGGTTCACATGAGTTTACTGGTGCTTCATTACTGAACTTCCGTCCTTAAACTGCACACAAAAACACCACAGGTCAGACTGGTTACTCTCCAGGCAAGAAAGCATTTATACTTTTAGGTAAAGAGAATTTAGGTGCCGCACTCAAGTTACCAGTTGCTATTAAAGACACAGAGAAAAAAAAAAAAAAAATCAGAAATGAAATTGATATTTTTTTTTCCCCACTGGATGTCATGCAGGAATCTGTCAGGGACATTCAGACACCATAATGACAGTAACTATCAAGTAAGCTAATATATTAAAGACTAAGAATATACTTTGGCTATGGATTTCTAAGCACAAGCATACATCAAAAGATTAGTAACTAAAAAACTAAATATGTCCACATCATTGTATTAACCATTGTCTTTATCATGTTTCACACCTGTATCATCAAAATTATAAAGGAAAACTGAACTGCCTGAAATCAACTAGTTTCCATAGTGTGCATGTTTGATACCAGAGTGTCTCAGGGGGTTAGAACTAATGGGAAGAAAGAGAGAGAAAATCCTGTCTCCATTTTTTAATTTAAGAGTGAGGGGAATGTACCAATAATATTGAGTTCCCACTTACCTTGTTTCCAGAAAACCCAACAAACTCCAGTAATCTCAGAATCCGTGCAGGGAACATGGACAATGTCTACAGAAAGAAACACAATAGTTATACAGTAACAGACTTTCTGCCTCTCATCAAGGCAGAAACTCTCCTACAACTTTTCCAAACACAGAAAATAATCACTAAAATTACTAAAAACATCTTTATATGTCTGACGATTTTCTGGGTAAGTGCAGATATATATTGTATCTGCTATATTTTATATATAATGTAAACAGATTTACTTTTTTAATATAGGGACCCTGTGTGTCCAGGACTCCCTTGATAGAAATATATTTACACAGCACATGATTAGCAACCCTAGTGCATCTTGGATATTTCAGAAATCCTGGATGCACACCACACAGTACGTATTTTTTCTTTGGGCAGTAAATCCAACATTTGGGCATGTGCCAGACCCAGGCAAAGTAACACAAGCAAGGGGAAGCCCCACATGCTTCCTGCAGCCCATCACCTGAACAACCATTTCACCCCTCACCATCTCTGGGTCAGCGCCTCTCTGACATACCAGGAACCATTCTGTACCATTTGACCACCCACTTTCTGACCAAAACACAAGCAACAACAGCCAACAGTGGCCGAGCAGCACCCCAGGCCACATTCATGTACTCTGTCCCACCAACTGCCCTGCCAACAGCCAAGTTTATCACTACCTGACATTCTCAGACCAGAGACTGGGATCCCCCAGGTGTCAGAGCACACACCTAATTTTAATGGTATGATTAGTGACACTGATGTCAGCAGAACTTTTCAGGTATTTAAATTAAGATAATTTTCAGGAGGTTGCAGGACTTCAGCTCAAGAGAACAACTGTTGGTACATACCAGATTAAATGCTCCAACTCCAAGTTTTACACCACCCTCAAAATGAAGATGGTTTTCTCCTTTGACGTAGTGTGGAGACTGTATGAGACTGTCCAGCTCCCTGAAAATGCACAAGATTCTGTAATGTTGTCCGTAAATATGATGACTGACTATAATTCAGTAAGAAAGTAACCCCATTACCTTGAACTACATAGTAGTTCAAAAATGGTCAATTTGTCACCTCACCCAGGTGAGCAGTGAGCAACACCTTCAACAGTTTATTGGATTTATCAACAAATCATTTATGTCCCATTACTATCAGTTAAAAAATATGGAGTCCTGGAGATTAATTCCTGTCAAATGGAGTCAATTTGCAACCACATTCCTGCCTGAAAACATTTCAAGAAGGGCTGTTGTGAATAACGCCAAAATTTATTACTGCAAAAAGAGGTGACGGGCAGTACAGGAAAGTTAAATTTAAATTAGCAAGTTTGATTTGAGTTTCACTAATTCCCAGATTAAGTATTCCCTTTTTGTGCACATTCATTCAAAAGAACATTTTGTTATATATAGGAATATATATATATATATTTTCCTATATATAGGAAAAGATAATTGTAAGAAATATTTTTAAAGAGACAGGCATATCAGAAATTACTTTTCGCTTATTTTTCTAACTTTCATAGATTTCAACTTCATAGTGTTCCTTTATTTCCCTGTGTAATCCAGCAGGATTTAAACCTGTCATCTCCAAGCTTTCTATATTTACATGTTTTTCACACTATTGTTTCAGTTTTTGTTAATTACTAGAAGAAGAAAAACATTGTCTTAAAGGCAGTCACATACTTGTCTTCGGGCTGTCATGTTTTTAATCTGCTGGTTGTTGCCAACAGATACAAGAGACTATTAATTGTAACTACAATCCTTACAGTGGGCCTGCATTTAGAGTCTCCTTCAACCCACACAAATATGGACACAAACCCTCTCTCCCTTCCGTGCTTCTGAAGAACCTGGACTGGATGCTCTTTTGTATCTGCTAGACACAAAACTTTTTAAGGCTGTTCTGAGTCCAAATTTGAAGTCCTGAAGTAAAACCAAATATGATGCATATTTAGCTTGCGCTTCTAAAAATTATTCATGTAAGTCTGTATTAGTGTGAAAGTTCTCTCTTACTTTTTATTCACTGTCAATGAGCAAACGTTTCATGCTGAATTTGTTTTATTTCCTTCCATCTTTTTGTTATAGTGTGTGGTAACCTTTCCTCCCTGAAAGAGACTTTTAAAAATTGTGTCTTTGCAACATTTACTCCTCTTGTCTTTTCCGGGTTGCTGTTGTTGCAGATTATCAAGGAATACTGCTGACAGCAGGAAAAGGAAAAATGGCTTTTTACATCAGAAACTACGCTGTAAAAACATTGATCAACCAAAGCAAATAAAGTCTAATTTCCGTATTTCCTTGTTTTCTCTGTAATATGTTGCACCAGGTTCTCGCCAAAATTGCAAACAGTACAAAAATAGTAACTTCCTCTTTGTTAAAATACATGTTTTAGTAATATTCAAGTTGTTATTAGCATTCTTTTGAAGATCACCACCTAAGACCTACTAGATTTATAACACTTTTCTTATACATATACTAGAGCGGACCTTCATTTATTGAGGCACAACTAAATATGCTTCCCATGGTGCATGTTTTAATGTAGTTTTTTGTAGAAAATGTAGTTTAAGTGTAGAAAATGCTTTTCTACACTTCACAACCTTTTGCACATGTCAAAAGCAGTTCTCTATAACTTCCAGGTTGAAAAGAAATGTGCTTAAGCAGATGGTTTTGGCTTGTAGGCAATAAGTAATGGGCACATTGTGAGTTCAGATAAGCAACCCTGCTTATTTTCAATAGCAGGCACTTTTTCTTCAGGGTAGAACAACTGCCATAACGTAACCATATTAAAAGTCCAGCTAACCAAATATTTCACTCAGGTGGTGGCATATGCTTGACTGTTCAGGGACTTCACGACACAGAGTGACTGCATCAGTTCCATTATGCTAACTAGCTCCTATAAATCTATTTCCTGTAAGTTTGTTTGCTCTGCATTTGAAGCTATTTATACTTTCCACTGCAATCTCTTCAGCTTATCATCTCTAATTTTGTTCTAGTTTATTATGGAATTACTTGTGCTTTGGTTACTGGTTTTGAATGTTCCAGATAGAACTGTAAAGAAATGCCATGTCATATGCCTAATGACTCCAAGACTTCCAAATAGTGCTATGCAGACACAATGAACACTGCATCATTTGGAACAGTAATTTTTGGACATAATTTCAAGAGTATAGTATTTGAAGTAGGCAAACCTTGGGAGTTCACAGGATTAGGGTCCACTACCTTCAGAGCCCTAATCAACCATAATATCAATGTCCTTTTCTTATGCAAAAGAGGAATTTGTGTGGGCTGAGAAAGGCTATGAGGCCCATAATAAGGGCTGCAATAAATATAACAGTAACTAATATGTGAACTGGACAATTCAATCAGCAGCACTTTTTACTCTAAGAGCATACTTAACCACATCATCACTGACTTACCTGTAGGTTTGGTAACTGTTTCGGACTTTGATGCCCCCTTTTATGAAGCTAACCATATTCTCATCCTGTTAGAAAAGAAAACACATTAGCAATATGAATTTATAAGCATTATAAAGAGCTTTTGAGATTAACATATGCCTCGAACACAACAATCATGAGACAGTCAATATAAATCCTGGAGAAACAATACATGGATTTAAGATTTCCTTTGTATTAAAGGAAATCTGTATTAAAATATTTTTACTCTGTTCAGACACATACACTTTATTTTGATGCCTTCTGTGATTAGTTTAGCCCTTGTGACCATCGGACCATCTGCATTAACGAACATAGGACTAAGCTAATGAATGGCACCTAATTTGCCATTTGTGACTGTTTCAAAAAATAGTTTTCTCTTATTTATCCTTCAGCACAGTTAAGATCTGAACATTTTCTGGCTCCTGATACAAATAACTGTGGATCCTCAGGAGTCTACAGAATATAGTTTCATATCCTAAAAAGGAAGCCAGGTAAGCAAAGTTACGTGAGATATGCTTCTTCTGGTCTGAATGTTCAAGTAGCTATGTGATGTATACTAGTATGGCAATGTGGCACATTACAAGCTATAATGAACTAAGAACTTACAGCAAAGTGTAACTGGGGGCTACAGTTATATCCCAAAGAGAGAACTCTTCAATCTCATAACTTTCTGATGACAGTTTCTTGCCTCATTCATCACATATAATCTGTCATTCTGCTTTGTTTTGATACCTGCTATTACTTTGGAGTATGAACATTGATTGCGTGTGTTTTAGCAGTTAATTTTTCTGTGATGGCATTTTAAGGGCCATATGAAGCATTGTGGAGAAAACAACATAGACTAGATGAGCACTTAATTGTCTTACTGTTATTGTTAAGAAAAAGGGACCAATTGTGCTGTTCAATATGTAAGCAAAGAGACAGAACTTTCCATCCTCCTTTAGATCAGGAAGGTAACTCAATCCAATCAAAGTTACAGTTCAACTTCTTCCAGACTTTGGGCCATTGGGCTTCCTGTACTAGTTCATAGACAGCAAAGTGAAGGGCAGGGGCTCACTCCTGCAGCCTGCAACACCACCACAAGCCTGTGGTCTTGACAGTCATCCTTAAGCAACATTATCAAGAGTGATAACTGTGGACAGAAACTGTGCAACATAAACGATTGTGTTAATTCCAGATGGTATACCCCAAGAGACTTGGACCCAATCACATGCAACAAAATAACCACAAAAATGTGATCCTGTTCTTCTTTGCTCTGTAGAAAAAGTCTATTTTTAATTAGCAAGTGGTGGAGGAGTACAGCATACCTAACCACGTGTAAAGGTTAGGTTATATTTTCCTTTGAATGGAAAATGGAAAGAGGAAATAAAAGTGTTTAAATTCAGAATACTCATGATAGCAACAACAGAGATAATCAATGTGGGAATAGTTCAACCCCGGAAAAATCCTGCAACTGATTTTTGTATGTTTTCAACTGGATTTGGTCACTTATATTAAGCATGAAAACTAACCCACTTCAACAGATGCGGGAACCAAGTGCCTTTGTTTAATTTTTAAAACCAGTTCATGCATTCATGAAAAATTAAACACAGAATAGAGGAGGAAGCAAATGAACAAGGATTCTTTATGCAGGAGAGGACAAGAAATTATTTTCTTAGTTTTAAATTTCTTATGTATCTGTAAACATTTTTTAAAAAAGATATCTGCAAAAATAGCACTAAAAACCATGAGACACTGCATTAAATACTTCCTTCTTACAAGCACAACAGCAACATTCTGAAAAGCCTCACCTCCATAGATTCAGATACCACCCCACTGTCCCCCGTGCTACAGACTACTTATAGCAAACCAGGAGGAATATGGAAATACGTAGCTACACCTTGGGCATTTCAAAACCCAGCACCTTCCTATAAAGGCACCAACATCAGCACTTTAAAACCCTTCAGAAGCAGCTACTCTGATACTGGTTTTGCTGCGAGGTAGGAGTTTCTAGCAGAGGGGCATGGCAGATAGCTCAAAAAGGTTACATGGTTCATGAACGACTATAAGCAACATAAATCAGAGCCATAACATCACCACCTGCATTTCATTCTTTATCAGCATCTTTGAGCCAAGAAGCAGAAGCTCTTTGTGAATGTGACTTTTACTACCCTATCTGCATAAATGAAGAGGCCTACTGTTGTATAGCAAGTACAGACAAATCAAGAAGAAAAATCACTTATTCCAACTATAATTAGAATTTTAATTGCAAGCTGGAGCCCTGGTAAGTAGTGCTAATATTGATCCACCAAACAAATCAAGCTTCATTAACACAGACAGACAAAATTCACAGAAGAGGGAGAGCTGCCCTTTTTTTATAGGCAGGCAGCACTGTTTAGCAAAAAGCATGTGTGGAGCCTAATAGCTATACAGACCATAATAGCTGTTCAAGAACAAACAAGTAAGAAAGCAGTCTTGGGAAAGCAAGCATCAGCCCGACTGAAACAAAAGTCTCACTTGCATTCCAGCATAGCATAGCTTCAGTGACTATGTCTCTTATTTTTTTTTTTTTTTTTTAAATCTGATATCCCAACACCCAGTATTTGAAAATCAGTGCTTACTGCTGTGACATTTCACACATCCAAAAGGGACTGGAGAAGGGAGTCACAGGGGACTCAGTGCTATGTGTATCAAGAGAAGTGTTATTAGATAATCATGAGAGATAATAAAACATTCTCATATCTCATCAGAAAATAGTCCAGATAAAATCCAGATTTAATCCAGGTGAAAGAGTTTGACCACTAGGTCAAACTAGGGTCTTCTACCGTTTCATTAATTTTAAGAAAAGAAACCTGTATGGTGTGTAGTTGGTTTTTTTTCCTCCAAAGAGCTGCGGAAGAATCCATACCTGGAGGAATGTAAGCGCTGCTCTCTGAAGTAAACATTCAGCATAGCAAATTTCTGCATGGATTTCCTCTGGAGTCACACAAAGGGGAGAAGAAAATAAATCAATCAGACAAAAAGTAAATAAAAAACACTTAGCCTATAAATATAGGAATAAGATCACAAAGTTGAAGCAGAAAAATCTTTTCCGAGTTTGCTGTAGTGTTTCAGTTCTAAACTACAGAATTAACTCCAAACAGAACTGACACATAGTTACAGAAACTTTATACAAATTTCTCTGGTGCTTTCCAAGATTTCCTGGATCTAAGATCTTTCTAAGAATTTCAAATCATCTTTCTAGGGATACCATTACCCGGCAATTTTTGGAAATGCTGAGTTAGCAATCAACAAAAACGATTAGTGGATTTGGCTGTGGTGGCACAGCAACTGCCAAAACACTGATCCAGAAATTTTGGAAATGCCAAATCAGCAATTTTGTCAGCGAACTCACAATTTGTAAAACCATGTTGAGTGAACAATTCTATACAATTCAAATTGCAGCAAAAAAAAATGAAAACTTTTTTTTTAACGCTTTTAGTGATAACATTACCTTCAGTAAAGTGTTCAAGGCTTTGTCTATGAACAAGGTTGTTGATAGAATCAGCTACTGTAGATTTCTTTCTAAATCTGCAGGAAAGTCAATTTGTTCATTTCATTTGGACATGAAACATTAACAATTGAGAATAGCATCTTTTGGCCAACAGTCACTAACATACTCCTAGCGCTCATCAACCCTCTGTCATCTTACTACATATACAAACTTCAGCATATTCCATAGAGAAATTAGTCAACATGGTCCTCCTGAGATCTGTCTATTACTTGTCATGTGCAGAAATCTCTCTTGAAGGGGATAGATAAGAGGGATTTTTGACTTATTTTGTGTGCACGTGTGTACAGAACCAGGAGTACAGCTGACTCAAAGACAGCTAGATGAAGTACAACTATCACCAAATGGAAAGATTATGCTGTGTCTGTAAATGGTAATTAACTTCCAGACATTGCAGAACCCAGACTTTAAACAGGACAAAAATCTAATCAACAAGAAAAACTAGATATTGCAGTAAACTGAAGTTTTTGACTGCTGAAAACCCTAAATTACATTGTGTGATGTCCTGACTGACCCTTCTTCCAGCAGGAGGCTGGACTAGATGACCTCCTGATGTCCTTTCAATTCTCACTTTCCTATGATTTCTATGAAGTTACATATCCTTTTTTAACCCATACACCTTTCAAAACTTTCCCATGAAGGCACTATTTCCTGATTGAATTACTCCACACTTACTTTTGGCAGGTGGCTTGGGCTTCCTTCATTGTGTTTCCTGCATTCAATATGTCCTGAGGATCAAATGTCATCATAGCCTGCATTTCCAATATGGTGGCATAGGTCAGTGCATGATACATACTATCTTTAGTTCTGAAAGAAAACAATATGTAAAGCATAAATGATTTGGTTATATTATTACTTTTAAAAAAGACAAGTACAAGTCCAATTCCAGAAACATTAGTGTGATGGGAACAAGATCTAAAGGAACAAGAAATCAAACACAAAGGACATATAAAATACTTGAGAAACACAAATAGACTGAGATTTGTACAGAAAATCATGTCAACAGCTCCAGTTTCAATAACTGTGCTAAAGCCTCGCAATTCTGAGGCAAGGATAAATATTTAACATACAGCACAGAAATTAACCATGTGGCTAACCATTCAGGGATGATAAGAGTCATGGGGCTTTTTTAATAGAATATCTAATGAATACTTTAACACATGACACAAATCCAGGTATTTTTATTCTATTTTGGGACAGTTATTCAGCACAGACTCAAGCAGATAAGTAACACAATACTATAACCAAGGCCAAAATAGAATCTTCCTTAAACGGATCTTTGCACCCGAAGTGCTCCAAGCTACGCCAAACGTTACAGCTTTTTCCTCCTCTCCCTTTCTGCCAACCTTCCACCCCAATTTGTTCAACTTAAATATCCTTTTGTGGGATTTCAGGTGGTACCTTCTTTTGCAGAAAGCCAAAAACTTTGGCATTAGCACAAGGAAAAGAATTAACTCCTACCTGCAGCCACTGCCAGCACTTTCTTCTGGCAGAAGAAAAGTTTATATATTGCACATTTACAGCATTCCGCCCGCACCCACCTGTGTTATAATCCTTTGCAAACAAATCAAAATAGCATCAGGCCTAGAGGTCCAATACAGACAGCTTGGGAAAAAAACTGAAGAGAAAGCTCAGCTGAATTCCTGCCACAGAAACTCTCTGTAGCCCTTGCTAATCCACCCCTGACACAGCAATGACTTAGACAAATACTGCTAAAGAGCAACAATTGCTACTTCAATTGTTTACACTTTCAGAATGAATCAGATAGTTCTATATGGCAGGGAATATTAAAAAATACTCGTAGTCAAACAAGGATATCCTTCCAACAAAATCTCCACCCTCAGCACACCTATTCTCAATACGTGTGGATTGGGTGTTCGTTTCTCAAAATGAGCCACTTCACTTTCTTTCTCTTTCAAGGAGAAAGCAGTGTGCCAGCAACGTGCCCTTGCCACAAATAGGGCCAATGGGCTGCATTAGGAAGAGTGTGATCATCTCAGGGGAGGTGATCCTTCCCCTCTGCTCAGCACTGTCAAGGTCGCACCTGGAGTGCTGTCCAGTTCCAGCTTCCTAAGTAGAAGAGAGACATGGACATATTCAAGAAAGTCCAATGAAGGGCCATGAGGATGATGATGGGACTGGAGCATCTCTCCTGTGAGAACAGGCTGAAAGAGCTGGGACTGTCCAGCCGGGAGAAGAGAAGGCTCAGAGGGAATCTTATAACACATAGAAATACCTGAAGGGAAGGTGCCAAGAGGATGGAGCCAGGCTCTTTTCTGTGGTGCCCAGTGACAGGATCAGAGTCAATGGGTGGAGACTGAAACACTGGAGGCTTTGTCTGAACGTCACCAAACACTTTGCAACTGTGAGAGTGACCAAGTGTTGGCACAGGTTGCCCAGACAACTTGTAGTCTCTATTCTTGGCAATATTCAAAAGCCACCTGAATACAGGCCCAAGCAACTAGATCTAGATGACCCTACTTGAGCAGGTGACCTCCAGAAGTCCCTTTCCACCTCAAAGTGCTCTCATTCAGTGGTTTTGTTTTAAAGGCAAAAGCCAAAGTTTAAAGACATCTCAATCCACTTAATTTCTCCCTTTGGAATACACTTACCACCCCAGGTTTTGATAGCTGGACTGAACTGAAATGCAATTTTAAGGATAACTTTAAGACAACCCTACATTAATCAGTGATCTAACAACTCTCTGTGGTGACCTGGACCCCATTTTCTAAGAATTCATAGGTTTTCTAATAATTCATACATTATTATTTATTCTATTCTATTGCTTGATAGAGTAAAAATACCCTTAAGTGTCCTCAGAAGTCTCTGATGTTTGGCTAGTGTTTCACAGAGCCAAAAAATAACTGTATTTGCACCTAAAGTGACACAATAAAATCACCAAAGAAAAATCCAAGTGATGATGCAACCCTGTCTTTCTTTGTAGACATATTTATGGATACATAAATATGGGATTGCCCCATAATGTAGGGCAATACCTGCTGCTGGTACAGACAGCACTACACAGACACCTGGTGGATCCCTTGCCAATCTTCATCATGAAGACGAAGGGCTACTTTTTCCAATACACAGCATAGGGCAGGTTGGCTGTACTGAAGGAATTTGCAGTGTACATCTTTAATCCCCACTGCAGTCTGTGTGTTGTGGCTGTACTGAATTCCTAGTTGCCCTCATCATGTCCCCAGCTGCTAACCAACATTTAAATCAATTTAGCTGAAAAGCCATTTTGGAAAAATCGCCTAATACCATAAGTTCTATAAGCCCCAGACTATGCCAACATTCATCTCCACCATAAGCAAGGAGAACAGACAGAAAATGGAGAAATTATTTAAATTCCAGTGGAGTCAGGACAGCTCTGTCTTAGTCTCCTGCATCATGATTCTTTCAGTAGACTGATAATGTAAAGTAGAAAAAAAAAAAAAAAAAATACTATAAAATGCCAGCCTGATGAAGTGTGCCTGTTCATTTGATTACTCATCAGCCTCAGTGGGTGCAGAGAAACACACTTCATCTCATATTTATTAAAATAAAACCCTTACAAAGATTTAAATTCAAAGCACAGGGAAGGCACTAAAATAGTCCCCTTCCAAAATCAAAACAGATAAATATTAAAATAACTATTAAAATCACTGCACTAAAAGGAAAATTGATATTTTTCACAAACATGTAGGATTTCTCTCTCCAGTAATTTCCTTCTGATGCAAAAATCACTCCTGCCCTAATCAATGGTTTCATCTATTTTGCTTCCAATATTTTAAAGGAGACAAGAATTAATGTTTATCATTAGTCAACTAGTATTTATCAACATTCAAATTTAATCTCTTTTTTTTTTTTCAGGGGCTGAGTGGTGGGTGGAAATGCAACCAAAAGCAAAAGTTATCAATGCTATTTATACTAACAATACAATTAAAGTTGCCAGTTACGTGCTGGCGAATTGCCAGAAGTTTTAAGGCCTGGATTTTATATGGATGGGTGCAGACTGAAACTTGAGAGGATTGTTTTTGTTTTTTTTCTTTTATTTTTGATTCCTCAGCAGCACTTTCCCCAGGAGATTGTAGGAGTTAACAAGCCTTTATGATATAAATACAACTAATATTCTGATTAATGAGTTATCCCAGTAGTTGGTATCACATGGCTGCATAAGAGGATTATAAGTAATATCTTTAAGCAACTGGTGGGAGTTAGGCCACATGCCTGTTCTCCAACTACGGTGCAATTATTATCATCTTGTAGCACTGCTCTTTCTTGAGAGCTGTTGGAGAACACTTTTATACCTGCTTGAAAACAAGTACTTAAGCGAGGATGGTGACAGCTCCCCTCTCCAGCTTAAGCATGAGAGTACAAAAGTTTGGCTTGACCTCAGAATTAATCCAAGGGCTAGTATTTTTTGTGAAAAACAGAGTTCCCAAAATTCTTTTGTGGATCCTTTTATAGTATTCAAGCAGGCAGGACATGTATCACCAGGTTATAGAAACCCCAGGTTCAAGTCCATGCCCTGATTCAGTATCAAGATGCTTGTAACAAGCAAAATAATCCAAGAGCACAGAGTGATAATAAAGACCCTTCACAGAGCAGCCAACAGTCTGTTCATCCAGGTGTACCCAAATGTGAGAGATCAAGGCCCAAATGGAAACCGCATCAGGAGAATGTGATCACACAAGGCCTGAAGGCATTTCTCATCTTTAATCAAGAAGTTCCACCTAACGTTCAAACAACCCACTCAACCTACTGCATAGGGTTCCATAGAAAGTCTCCGTTTTGATGAACACACGTTTTCCAGTAAGAACCTGCTTCCTGTGAACGCTCCCCACTAGTTCACAGCTAGAAAGGCCCACTCTAACCAACCACCAGCCTGGTTCCCTAGTTACCACAAGCCAATGGAGTGGTTTAAGTCTGATCTTAGCCAAAAATCTGTGATACTGTGATACCTGAGATACTCCCACATCAAAGGATTGAACTCGCCTTTAAACACAGCCACTCTGGAATTAATGTTTCACCAAACAACACCAAGTGCTTTTTGGAGACTTTTCCCCAGAATGAATTGTTCTCATATTGTTCTTGTAATACCGCAAGCAGCAACACAGATGTGTTGCAGCTCATCCAGTGATCCAGATTACTCTGTGTTGTGAATTTATTATTTACCATTCTCCCAAGTGATTTGACATCAGCAAACTATCAGGTGATTTAGTTGTAATTTCCTTTGGGATAATTAATTAAACATTTGTCTCGGGGAAGGGTAGGGGACATCTCACCAGAATCAATACTTTAATTTATGATTATCTGTCTGCAATTACATGAGGGCTAAAATCTAGTCAGCTTTTAATCGATTCACTGGGGTTGAGGAGGAAGATTAGATTTTTTTTCCCCTCACTCCAGTGACTAGACAGTTTCAGTGTTACTCTGTCACAGCTACCAGGTTACATTCTGAAAATCACTGCTGTGTTTGGTGACTGAACTTACGGAATTTCTTAAGAGTTCTTAGACTTAATGTGAACACTCTTATACAAGAGATTAATTTAATTAAACATACTGCAGAAACCACATGATAGCTGGAGCCTGCTACTGTACAATGATTGCTAATGATAATAAAGAAAATTGACTCTAAAACCGAAAAGGTAGTTGAGGTAAGAAGAAAAGTTAGGTAGCATGAAGCAAAAATGTCAGGTTTATGAAATGCAATCTCTCCATTATGATGGATTTGCTTTTCTAAAAGGAAAAAAAGAGCTTTACCTCAATACAAGTCTAGACACCATCCTCAGATATTTTTTTTTAAGCCACTAGGAAAGATCTTCCGATTTTAACTCTCATACATTGCCAAATCTGCTCTCAGTTACACATGGTACAAATCAGTTGAAAATACACTTATTGTGGAAGCCAAATGTGAGTAATTTAGTGAATCTGCAATAGTGTCCTACAACATAAGTGGTAAAGCTGCAAAATCTATGATATGAAATTCTTTACAAGCATGTGAAAACTGAAAAGTATTTCTTTAAACAAAGATAGTATGTTTATGGACTGTGAAAGCCAATTTAAAATCTCAGCACGCTAAAAGGCAACAGTGAGGAACTGATGACTCTTAAAGAAAATACTCAGTATTACCATATGTGCCCACTCTACAGCTCTTGTCATTCCCTGAAGAGATGGAGTATGTCCATAATAGATATCATCTGTGGGGAAATTTATCATCCTGTTTCTGCATTACACTTGCAAAGATCATAAGTCTGAACTTCCCTCACTGCCACAGGCAACAGGAATAAGGGCCTCCTCATAACAACGGGCTAACATGAAAAATCAGTTTCAAAATGGGTTTGCAGTGTGGCATAGGTCAGGTACAAAACCAGAGCATGTCCTCATTAAATATATTCTGCAGCGCCCAACAAATGCTGAATGAAAACCATATGCTATAGAAAAAAAATGGATTTAGAGAAAAAAAAAACCAGCCCCCAGCCTCACTAGCTTTTGCAGTGTTTTAGAAACCTCCTTCAATAAAATATCTCCCTATTTTATGCTAAGCACCGAGTAAGCATTTCCAGGTGGTCACAGGGGCTTTACTGTCAGCATTTAATGAAAACACATTTGCTCTTACCATTTTTATGATGTCTTCTGATGATATATAAACACAAAACAACACTGCAGTGAATAAAACCAGTACTATTAATAAATCTGAGCTTACAATTTATCATTAATGCCTTTCACAGAGCATACTTACAAGGTTAAGCTACAGATTCTGGCATCAAAAACTGTGGTTGTTACCTCAGCAAGCAGGTATGTGGTATTCACTATAGTTACCCCTGCTGCATACCAAACACACACTACTGTATCACCTATGAATTTTATTTGTTTCATTATTTCAATGGTCTTGAAGAAATCATGATGTAATTTGCTGATGGCTCAAAAATAAACTGAGCAAACTGTGGGAAACAACATGAGAATTAACCACAGACTTCAACAAACCAAGAGCACAGGTAATTTTGGGACAGGGTATGAAAAATCACAGACATGTAAAGACACAATCATTTTTAGAAGCTATTTTATGACCTCACTGCTTGCAGCTGGGCCACTGATTACATGCTGGGCTGCAATGTAATTAGCAAACAGTTGCAAAATAAGCTGTGAGAAAGTTTCTCCAAGTGGTTATTAAAAAAACACAACATAACCCCCCCCAAAAAAATAGAATTCATACCTACAGTACTGTGTCACTAACCAGGCAATTCATGGTCAGGAGCTCATTCAGACACAAACCAATACATTCTCAAATTCTGACAGTATGCAGAAAAATCATGGAGGGAGGCAGGGAAGTGACAGATCTTTTTTATTCTTCCAGGAGCAAGAATCTCCCATACTGTGCTACAGCTAAGGGGTTACTTCTTTGGACAACAATTCTCTATTTTTTGTAGTTACCTTTGATCAGTCTTCTTATTTATTCAACCAAGTGTAAGGCAATTAATCTGTCTTCCACAAAACTTAACACGTTAACTTAATACCCCCGTCTGAACCAAAACCACGCAGTGTTGTCAACTATTAACAGAGAAATAGCTGTCTAGTCATTCTCCCGAGAGGTGACAAAGCAAACAAAAATAAACAGAGGAAAACTAGTAAAAGTAATCAACTTACTTTGCTTGTAAAGATGACAAAGCATCCGAGAACTTGTTGTTAAGAAATAAATCCAGAGCTGCCATACACTCATGCAATGCCGTGTTGAGGTCTGATGTAGGTGACCTGCCAGAAGAAGA